>LPNX010494942.1:1786000-1828500 GCA_001517045.1 Pseudotsuga menziesii
TTTCGAATTGCCTCCTTAGGTATTTGAATTTCTCATTGATTCAAGCTATTGCTTGACATTTTTATTGTAACTATTCATTGTTTATTGAATATACAGAGAGGAAACCATTCTGGTTTCGATTAACACCATTTCATGAGTATTTGTTGATTATTCTTTGATGAGATTGATTCTTAGTTCCTAGATCAATGTGCAAGATTAATAACATTACCTTATGGAAGTCACTATGTAGCCTATGGCAGGTTCCTGGGGCATTGTACTACATCATTTTAAAGGAGGAGGGTTTCTCATTCACTACTAAATATGGCTCAATTTTCCCACGAAATTTTGCCACGAAAAAGTTAAAAACGTTGTTTTCGTGGAAAAATAGTTTAATTTTTTTGAAAATGGCCCCAATGTTCGTCGCTATAGTGACGTTCTTGACCTTTCGTCACTATTGCGACGACAGTTCATTGCTATTGCGACGATAGTTCAAGAACGTCGCTATAACGACGAAAGGTCAAGAACGTCGCTATAGCGACGAAAGGTCAAGAACGTAGCTATAACGACGAAGGTCCAATGTTAAGGCTGAAGTATAAATGTTAAGGGTGGTGCGAGGAGGAGTAATTTACAGAGTTACAATAGAGAATCCAACTCCTAAATAAGGACACTTCAACTAATTAATAACACCTAAATAAGGACACTTCAACTAATTAATAACATTTGACAAACTTATACATAATGTTTAGTGCTTTGTTGGAGACTCCACCAATTATCAATATCAGTTTGCTTGCACAATGTTCAAATTTTAACATAACATTTCAAATCCAATTCTTATTTTTAAGTAAATAAAACAAGACCTAATTACAATTTTTTTTATAAACTTTGATATTAATTTCACAAACAACCATACTATAAAAAAAGTATGAAATATATATGACTACTATCGAAACAATTACAAACAAAAATCTTTTTACAAAAGGTTTACAAAGTTACAATAAAAAAATTCACTCATAAAAAAATTTATTAATATTTAACAAACCTATACATGGCACTTTGTTGGACACTCCAAATATTTGTGTTACATATCAATACCCATGTGTTTGTACAGCATTAAAATTTTAGCATAGTAGTAAAATCAAAATTATTATAATAAATTTATTTAATTATAAAAGTAGTTGTTGTACTTGTTATGACAATTTATGTTTTACTATGTGTAATCTTTTCAAGGTAACACATTTTAAGTATATATATATATATATATTTTAACAGAAACAGTAAAAGGAGGTGATATTAAACAGGCCGTGCACATCCATTCATTACACAAAAAAGAACCAAGACTGAGAGTTCTTGTTGTTCAAAGGACACAAAACAAAAATGGTCCAGAGGAGAGACCAAAGAACTCCACTTATAGTTTTTACATAAAATCGATGGACAGTGGTAGTATATACCCTAACATACTGCCGATTTAAAAGTAAACAGAAAAACATAAACAAAAAAAGCCATTAAGGATTTAGCCTGGCTGCTTAACAGGTTGCTCCACCGACTCCTCCTCCATTGGTTGAGCTGCAACAGGGGTTTCACGGTCCTGACTAGCTTGGTTCATACTAACCAAACGCTGAAGATCTTCCTGGATTCTATCCACTTTTCCCATCATCTCTCGAAGGTTGGATTCGGTGTCATCAATTCGCGAGTCATGATTGCTTATTTGATAGGAAGTGTAACTTCCCACCTCACCCATATCCTTCACCTCTTGCACCAGAGATTTGTTATCCATTATGCCTATTGCCATCATATCATACAGGTGACGGAGATTCTTCTTCAAATATGCAATCCCTGCATTCTCATTTGCTGGGTTCATGATGCCTTGCCAAGGGGAGCAAGAGGCAAGGGCCAAGCGAGAAAGACTATTGACGGCACCTTCCAAATCTTGGACTTGTGAACCAAAAAACTCACAAAGGGTCGAGTGAAGAATACTGACTTCTCTCAGGAGAGAATCCTGGTAAGCTTTTCACTTACAGGAAAAGGTACCAACAATTCCTTCCTTCCAGCCAAAGCACTTACAACCTAAAACCGAATTGCTTTCAACTGAGAAAACCTCACCTTCAGAAAAATTGAGCCCAAGTCCCGAATTCAAACGCCACAGAGGACTGCCGTCGCTAGGAGAGCAATGACAGGAGAAGAAGGCAGTAAGGGCAAGCCTTTCTTTCACGAACGCCCTACAAAAAGGAAGAGACTCCCACGGCATCTCTGTGAGATATCCTTCACCAACTCCTGCAATCACATTCAACAACGTCCTCTCCGGTAAGAAAACAGAGTGAGCAAGGTTCATACCATTGTTTCTATGAGCTGCAGCGTAAGAATGGGGTCTAAAAGAAGCCATAGAACAAAATAAGACAGGACCTGGAGCGTGCGAGCTGCAAAGACCATTACTCTGGACATGACTGGAGTTAATAACGTCGAGAATCGAGGAGGGTGGGAGCACACGCGTCGATGGCATGAGAGGCGGTGGAGCAAGCCAAGAATGCACTAGGGTCTTGTTTAACGTCCTTTGGATCGTGACATTGCCATGTTTAATGGATCACTTATGCCATGATCTACGTTGGGATCCCATATATGTAAAATCCCTAGCATCGAAACCTTGGAGATTGTTTATTTTGAGCATTGGTTAGTGGCCCTTCTATGCGAAAAATCTATTAGGGTATGGCTAAAGGGGGGGAATTAACCCCATTGAGCTTTAAGTGTCCTCGTGGGAGAGACGCCCCCTCATTTGCCATTTCATCGGTTATGACATTGTTTGTTTGAAGAATATGATAAAATTCATAATGGGGAGAGAGCAGAGTGGCAGCTTTGTCATACAAACGACAACATTTTATCGAGCCAGTAGTGTATCCATTAATCATTTTATATATGATGTGTCTAGAGTCGCCAAAAATTGCTACCTTGTCTAGATTTGAGTCGACGAGAATCCTCAATCCTTGCAGAAGGGCTGTCCACTCCACCTCATTATTAGTCCTGCATCCAATTCCCCAAGCATAGGTTTGTTCAATTTTTCCTTCAGGATCCATGAGGATCCCTCCCGCACTTGCCACCCCTTACACATTTTAAGTATATTATTCATCATTAAAATTAAAAAAAAAGAAAGATAAAATGTAATGTTGGTTAAATTATTGCATGGTAATAAAATCAAAATGGTTATAATAATTTTGTTTTATTTATGAAAGTTTTTAATATATTATATATTAATAATTATATTGTTGATAATATGGTGATTTGAGAAATATCATGAAACCAAAATATGAAAAAGATTTGTGCATCTTGAAAGCACTTTAAATGCGAATGAGTCTATTATTAATCAAAGTTAAATTACTAAAAAAAATAAATAAAAAATTAACTAGTTGTGTTTGGTTTGTTAAATTTCCTATATTACTAAAATTTAGAAAAGACATATCACATATTATATTTGTTATTGAGAAATGTAACATACTCTCAATTCAAAGTGAAATTAGTAAACCTTAAAATCAATAAAAAGCATTGGCTCATTTTCACCATTTTGAACTAACTTATTTTGATTAATGACACTTACCATTAAAGTGATTGAGTGCCTACCTCAAATCTTACAATTTTGTTTCATACCATATAAGACCTTTGGGGGCCTAATTTTGTGAAGTACAATGTGCAAACTATTTATATAGTGTTAATGACAATATTTATGCTAAGATTGGTTAAAGGTCTTTATCACAAATGGTTTTAGGTCCTTTTCTCAAAATCCACACTTATTGCATGCAATGTATATAGTGGAGATATATATTTCATATTTTTTTTTTATAGTATGGTTGTTTGTGAAAATAATACCAATGTTTGTAAATTTTTTTGTAATTAGGTCTTGTTTTATTTACTTAAAAACAAGAATTGGATTTGAAATGTTATGTTAAAATTTGAACATTGTGCAAGCAAAATGATATTGATAATTGGTGGAGTCTCAAACAAAGCACTAAGCACTATGTATAAGTTTGTCAAATGCTATTAATTAGTTGAGGTGTCCTTATTTAGGTGCTATTAATTAGTTGAAGTGTCCTTATTTAGGAGTTGGATTCTCTATTGTAACACTGTAAACTACTCCTCCTCGCACCTATTGAATGCATCTATTCAATGCTCTTGCGACGAAAGCGTAACTATTGAATGCATCTATGAGACCGTTGCTATTAAGACAAGGTTCCGTATTGAATGCATTTATGAAGAGGTATAGTAATGAAATTTCTTTAGGTTCATACTCGAATGGGTATTTTAGGAGGGAGGGAACCTAAGACAAATAGTATTTATATGATTACACTTTCTCCTAATGTCTTTCACAATAACTATCCCATTCATATGTTCACTAACTCAGATCTCATCTCCCATCAATTTCAGTGTTTGGAGAGCCCTTGTTTAGCTATTTACTCTTTCCCTAAGGTAGACCTTCTCTACCACTTATTGAGGATAACTTGGAATATGTTTTCTTTTATTCTTACATCACTTAAGAAACATAAAATTTGGGTTAGTGAGTCAAGTTTCCGTTAGGGTGATTTTGTTACATTATTTATTTACTTTATTGGAGCACATGACACCCACTTTTAGTTTACAATACCTAGTCAAGATTGTGCCCCCTTAGTGAGTTAAGTTATCCTTCAAGTTCATATGATTCAATCCATTCGAAGTTAAGTTCACCCTCATCCATACGTAGAGCGCATATGTATCCAATAGCTCCATCTAACAAAATGTTATGAACCAATGTGAATCCCAATCCCAAGTCCAATCCTAATCCTAATCCAAATACCAATGCCAATATAAATGCAAATTCCAATGTGACTAGTACATCAATACTTCCATTCATGACCATTTTAAGTATTTATTATTCAAAAAGACTTATCAATTATCCTCCAAGTTAAAATTAATATTATCTTATTTCTCCATGACTAAAAGAAAACGATTTGATAAAATTGTACATATAACTAAAAAGGGTTAATGGAAAAAACTCGACTCCTATATTTTGTTGCAATTATTTCATTACCTCTATCAATAAACTTTATTGTTTCCTGTTACTTAGCAAGACCATACCCCAAGCTCGAGGAGACCACCGTTATTTCACGCAGAGTCCAGTAAGCAACCAAGAAAGACAAGAAAATTGCACCCAAGATGCAAGGATAGGTCGTAGTCCCTGCTGCAAAACCTCAAAAGGGTTTAACCTCGCACCAATAAGAGGTTTGACAAAGCCCCAATGACTGAGCTCGAAGGCAGAATGAACAGGATCCGTCAGGCGCGCGCATGGACGAGATCAACTGGGATAAAGCACTGGCAGAGCTTTTACACCTGGGCACTTACAAGAGGGAAGTGGAGGCAGGAAACAGAAACCCTGCAGAAGGCCGGTATAATAAATTATATGAGCGCCCCTCAGGTCGCGCATTTTGATGGTTGGAAGGAAGAAACAACGAAAGTGATAATCAGCGGGTACCATTATGGTAAGATTTGGCTCGACCAGCCAATTGCTATCACTGCTCAGCTCATCCGTTGAATCAACGGACTGCCACTCATAGGGGATCCTATCTCATTCCCATCCCATAATTCTTGTTAAGGGTATGCCATACACCATTTGCTGTTGCCATCAGGGTTTTACGACATGGCACCGGCTAAAAGATGAGGAGGCAAAACAGCTGCCTGCAGACAATGGAGGCTCGGAGATCTTGTGCTCGCCAAGGTCAAGGGATTTCCGGCATGGCTCGCTAAGGTACGCCGTCTATTTTTCATCCCCATTTGTTTTCCCTTATTTGATGTATGCAATGTATGTTGTTTCTGTTATTTGCATTTTCCACATCAAATTATATAATTATTGTGCCCTGTTTTAATACCCGATTGTCATCCAAGGGTTTCTGTGAATGCTTATAGATTTCATAGGGTTTCATTTCCATTGCGCCGATTGCAATGGCTATCGGCATCTTTTGATTGCAATGGCTATCGGCTATGGCTATCGGACTGTGCTCTGCTCAAGTGTGATTGCACAGCTTGATGGCAGATTTTCACATTGAAAAAAAACACGAAAACTATCACAACAGTAGCTAACACACATCATACGCAAATAGAAGCATGTCAAATTTCCTCACTCACAATTTCCACGGTTCTCATGCCAACTGTGAAAAAACAGAGCCCAGAACCATTTCACATTATCAACAAAGCATAAAAGGATAAGGGACCCGTGAATGGCATCCCACATGTACAGAACAACACACCTAAGTTCACATATTGGCATTCAATACTAAACATATTTTTTGTAACTCCGTGGTGCTATGCATCCATGACACATTTATATTGTTTAGAAGGCAGATCCAATTCAAATTCAACAAAAAGAATATTTTGAAACAGAAAACCCAAGAGGAAGATTGGAGATCAACAAAAGAATATTTTGAATAATCTACTCAGTCTCTGCCCATGAATGCACGGTTTTCTGTCTGAATACTTGCATATCAAATGCTGATCATCTGGACACTAACCACTGATCACTGGTAACATCCTCTGCTAGTACACCTTTAGAACACAATAGAGCAGACAGGGTAGACCTTCATATTAAAGTTGATATTCCCAGAAATCAGCGTGTCACATATACACATATTAGCATTAGTGCCATTTTCTGTTGGGGGTTTGCAGGGGTTTGTGAGTGTCTGCATGATATTCCCAAGTTTGTAATGTGCAATATGAACATTACTGTGTAGTAAACAAGGTAAATTTGGTAGGTTAGTTATATTAATATATTGCCAGGGTAACAAGTAAATGGTCCGTGTTACTATGTGAATATACCTTTGGGATCCTGCACGATGTGAATTGATTGCAACCATGGAGATGGTGACTCTTATTTGGCCCAGCTTTTCTGATTATACATTTTTGCATGCCAAGATCAAGCTACTTTTTACTTATCTTGCTAAAATCCACTTTTGTAAAATCTTGAACATTTTATCTTTTAATAAACAAACAGCTCTTATTTGAAAGAACTGTAAGTTCTCATCCTCAAACAGGTCATGCAATCAGAGCCTATACACTAAATGGGAAAGTACCCTATAATTATCTTGGGAGGCGGCACTATAGACCTGCTTTTTGGGAGGAGTTCTTAAGCTTCAACAAATGGTAACAAAGAACTGTATCAACAGCAGAAAAAAATAGCACCTTAACCTGCCCAGGTCCACACGATTATCCACACATCTGATCCACTGAAGCCATATAGGCAGTGGGCACCTGTCACACTAACACAAAAAATATCGTTACACACTTTGGCAGGAACTAATGCAGGAAGCCTTGTAGGTGATACGAAGATGAGGTAAAGTTAACCTGCAGCTATGCTTATTGATAATTTTTCACTTTGAAGTTGTGGACAGCCTGACTGCATTAGAGAATTCTATTACTTTGGAATCTTCAATGCCTACTAATTAAAGGTCTTTGAGTTGTCATAAGGCACTAATTAAAGGTCTTTGAGTTGTCATAAGGCATTGGTTTCAAAGAATTATATATCCTTCTTAACATAAGACCAGATTGAAAATACATAAGCCACACAGTTCCAACCAATATGCAAACAGAGCCTTTAGGGCAGAACGAGGCAAATGTCCTAGGGAAATAGAGAGTCCCTTGGTGTACTTAGATTTCACTTATAAATTAAAGTTGTGATATTCACAATTTAAATCCCTTACATTATTCATAGACACTTTTAATATTTTGTTGGAATATGTAATGTTGTGGCATCGTTTACTTGCATTTGTAAATCGTTAGGAAGCATAAATTTCTCAATATCCACGTTCCATCATACAGGATAATAGTTAACTATAAACACTGCAGGATGGTTTTCCCCCGTTTTACTCTGCACATAAGTTTGGGCTGTGGGACAAAGTTGACAAACCATAAACATTCAACATCCAAATAAAAGAGATAGGCAAATGCCATGTATCCGTTCACATGTCTTGATTATAAATGTTTTATTTGCCCAATCATTATTCATTTTAGCTTATATGCCTTAGCTAAAGTTATATTGCTTATTCAGTAATTTTGATACCAAATATGACAGCATACAAGTCTCTCTACCTGTGGAACATAGCTCCAAGCCTCCAACATCCCGGCCTCTTTCAATGGAATCTATCCATGGACTTAGCTAATTGGCTGTCCATACGAAAACTAAATCCAAAGCAACAGCAATAGTAAAAGCCAAAGACAATTCTCAAGATTAACAACTAGCATATATGTCTCTCAGGCCATCAATGAGCTGAGGCTAATGAAGAAAACACGTATGGACAAGAGCTGAAATATTCTTGATAGGTCGAACAACTGCTCAGTAGCTTCTACTGAGTCTACCAAATTAATCAGATGATGGCACTCTGCAAGATTACCAGTTCTCGGTCACCTCATCAGATGAAACTGCATCTGCATCCATTTTTTGGCAAACAGATTTAGAAAGAAAGAGCTTACATTAAGGCAACTTTGAGACCTCTGCCCCTTCACCCTTTCGTTTTGACTGCAGATTTAGGGTATCACTATCTTCCCAATGATTTTTTAAAACAGCAGACCGAGGCAGTATCGAATTTCAGGGAAAACTGCAATAATTTCATTATTGGATTCAACGTTTGGGATTAAGTTGGTGTGACCAATCATCAGAACACTCAGTTTAGTTAGGGAAGAATCTGATCATTTAATTAAATCAATATTAATTATAAAACGAAAATAACTATGAGATTGCACCTAAGACCTGGATTGTGGGCAAAGATTTGTATGATCTGCTTTCTGCCATATGCATTAAGTCTCTACATTGTGTGTGCAGTAATTGTTGGATTGAAATTGAAATTGTAATCGTCTGTTGCAAACCAAATAACTGTTGGATTGTATCTAAGATCTGGAATGTGTGCAAACATCAGTATAATCTGCTTTCTGCTGTAGGGAAAGGGTCTCTAATATCTACATTGTGTCTACACAAATTGTTATATTGAAACTAAAACTGTAATCATCTATCGCAAACCAGATAACTAGTATAAACTCCAGACCAATGTGACCATTAGACTGGAAGATTAAACCATTACAGCGAACTGGAGGCCTATGTGTCTCAAATCAGGGCTTATATTTGTAGGTAAACTGGAGCCTTATTAACTAAGTAGCCAGAGTTTGTGGGTGCAGGAGTGGAGACAGGTGCGGTTGCACATACAAGGACACCAATTTTGAAATCATGGTGTGTGTGAGGGACAACATGTATGGACAAAATATTAAAAAAAATAAATAACAGAGCTAAAGGCTAAAATTTATGTAAGACAGTGAAAACATAAAAACATAAAACCCTGTGATTTAAACTGTACAAACCAACTACAAACCGGTAAATAACAATGCTCTGCAATTTATATGTCTCTGCCAAAACTTGAGGGAAGGGTACACATATGTGCTGAAAGTTAGTAGGTGTAGACTGTATATTTTAGCAGTAGACATACAGGTTGCCAGGCAACAGCAAACAGAAATCCAACCTTTGTAAAGCAATTGACATAAAATACACAGATTAAGTCTCTGTATCAGCTAGCTGGGCATGAAATATTGTAGGTCAGACTCTTACGATAGATTACTGGATAGATCCATGTAGCAGATCAGCAGGCATGGAATATGCAAATCAGACATTTAATCAAATCGTTGGGCATGGAGGATGCAGCTCAAACCTTAAATGAGAATACTGGGAACGGGATAAGACCATACATTTCCAAATTTCTGATCGTTTCAAGGGGATGACCCTCGAGTCTTGGCAGGGAGACCATCCCGCACCTAGGATGAGTCCCAGGATGGAGAGAGGCATCCTTGGAATGGGGATCCTAGGGATGGGGACTTTCCATGAAAACAAGTTGAGGGACTCTATTATTCCATCTAGGGTTTATGACAAGTTGAGTAACTCTATTTGGTGACTTTAAGTTGCTAATAGACTGGGCAAATGACAAATGCCAAATTACTAACCTGGCTCTAGAACCTATTATTCATAGTTTTAGAAATAAAAACTCAGTTTTATTTCATCTATTTTTCACAAATTCAAAGAATTCAACCCAAAAGTAGAGAATCTTTGTAACCCGATGTAGTGAAATGGAACATTGGAAGGCAGATCATTAAGCTTGTGATCATTAAGTTCACTAATCTTGAGGAGAATGATGATGTTGGACAAGTATGAGGACACCTGTATTGAGTGAATCTACCCATGAAGATACAAGAGCACTGAAGTCGTATCTTTGCCGTAAAATAACACCATAACAAAATCAAACAAAGTCAGATTATGCTGGGTGTTGTTCAGGGACTTGAAACGCATCAGTTTGGGACTAGTCAGATCTGATCTAGGGCCATTAATTTGCTGTTACAGATATGAGCAGCCAGCAGTCAGGATGCTGGAAGAATGAAGCTATAGGATTGGTAACCTTGTTGATGTTCTTAGGAATAAAAATGGTTTCCAGATGTAAGACAATATAATGATGATTGTCTCAGAATCTGAGAGTGAAATCATTCAGATAACCAACAGTATTCCAAGCCTATTTCGTGTGACATTAGGGCAGAGATTCAATGCTATACTCCATGTAATATTTGCAAAGGTAAATATGTGAAGTCGACCCTCCCTGTAGCTTACACATGTTATATGCATGTGTAAGAACACCGTAACACAGTCAAACAAAGTCAGATTATGTTGACTGTTGTTCAGGGACTCAAAACGCATGATTTGCAAAGACAACAGATCGAGGCATTGTAACCCATATTATCAGGCTCATGACTGCTTTATATCATTTCATCAAACAATTTGATCCATGTTAGGGTCAATACCAAACCCATGTATCAAAGTAGTTTAATTCTGTGTAGCATGACTCGGCCAAGACTCGTAGGTACTCGCGAGTCTACCCGATTCAGACCCGAAAATGAGTAACCATTCCATACTCGTGTATAGACTCGCCAACTAAGCACATACTCGGAAAACTTGGGAGATTCGCCCAGACGCTGCACTTACTCGGCTGAACTCGACCAATACTCGTCACATACTCGGTCCAGCCAGTGCCCAAACTTGAGAAAGGTTGTTGTTTGATGGGTTTAGGTTGTTTGCTCCTTATGCCCGAAATAGAAGTTCCATTGGTTGTTTAGTGGCTGAAATATGCCCCTATTTGAGCAAAGATGAACACTGTCTGCTGTCCATGCTTCAAAAAATTCCCAGAAGTGTGGTTTGAGGGCTGATTTCATTCCCAGACGTGCTTATGTCACCACTGTTTTTGTTCTGAAGTTTCTTCACTGTTATTCATCACTCTTCTAGGGCTGCAATATGCCCATAAATCCTATAAACTACTGTTAGGGTGCACAAGAAGTCAGAAAGATGCCCAGAAGTGTTGATAATTAGCTCAGGACTGCCCAAAATTCACATTTTATAGTCTGGACATATTTATCCCCTTGTACACCCATGCAAGTAGGGGGGTAACAAGCCTCTCAATTCGGGCTTCATTTTTGTGAGAGGAACGGATGAGACTGTTTCAAAGGAAAAATCCTTTTTGGAGGAAGTTTTGGAGGTGTACAAGGCTATGCTTGGAGATCAGTTGGCTCTAGCTTGGATTGTTAAAAACCAGCCTCTATTTGATGACCAATAATTTAAGAATCCTAAAGTTTTGTTGCTGAAGTTCATAGAGGACACAGATCCTTTGGTTACCATGTGCCATCTATAATTGGACTTCGTCTGAAGGTGCAGGGAAATTTCATGGCATGCCTAAAATTTCATCATACTTTGCAAGAGATAGATAACGATCATAAAGAAATTATAGTGAATCCTGAAGCTGCTATTAATGCAGGTGATGTTGCATGTTCTGGGATCATTTTGGATAGAAATTGAGCATTACTTTGCAAAAGATTAATGTGATCCTATATGTCAAGTCTTGCCAAGTCTGTCCCGAGTACTTTCCAAGTTGATGAGTCACATGCCAGTAGATAGCTGTCAATTTGGAGGTAGATATAGTCAATGATAACAGATTACAGTTATAATACAACATGTCATAACACTATTAACAAAAAGTAAAAAGTCTCCATGCTAACTGCTTTGGTGTTGACTGGATTGACATAGAACTTGAGGATTCCTTTGTTGAGGAATTCCAGGAGGCAGATGATGTGTTTGAAGACGAGGACCATGCGGCATCAGAGGTAGTTGAGAAGATGATGTTCCAGCTGAAAACTGAGGAATTGGAATTCTAGCATGTTGCTTGAGTTGCACATGTCAAGTGATATTTTCCACTCCTTCCCTATAGGATATTTATAATACCTCATATCTCGGTTAGCCATGTCGATAATTGTGTAATGTTTGTATGAAGGTATGGGAAAATTGGTTAGTATTGCTTGCAATGACGTTAAAATTTCAAAATCCACATGCAATTTATCAAATAAAACTCGGGCTTCAATTTCTCCTTGAACATCAACTAGAGAAGACTGAGAATTTCTTGAATCTATCGTCATCATAGTGTACTACTCTTGAGGGTATAAGTATCGATTTCCATCCCATGGGGACAAAATTCCTTGATGAATAAAATGGTCGAATAGAGACTTGAATGTTCCAACGTCTTGATATAACTGTGATGCGAGATGCAGAGCATTATGTGCCAAAGATTTATTAGTAATCACTTTATTGCATTCAATGACAAGGTTTGTCCTGTCTCTTATTGCTAAATATTGGAGCTCTTTATATGACTTTTCATTCAAAATATCAATCATAGTCTTGGCTGATTCGGTCATTTTATCTAACTGAGTCAATGTGTCCCGAGCATCCTTGGACGCACTAACAACTAACTACATCTCGTCTTGCAAGATTGCAAAGTTATTCCAAAATGACAACATTTGGATTGCTATTTGGTCCCATTTAATTTGATGGGAGACCTTCATTAGTGGTTTACCACTCATATTCTTCGACAATGAGTGAATTTCCTTCTGTAAATTTTCCTTTGCTTGATTCAGTTATGAGAGAATTGAGTTCTTCTTAGTCAACTCTTCATTCAAATTTATAACTTCATCATGTTTCTGTCTCTGTCAATTTACATTTGTCAATTGGGGAAAAGATACTAGCACTGTGTGAGGTAGGAATTACCTGCCAAGCAATATAGCTATGTGGTGGAATAAGTCTATCTTTCCACGGATGATAGAGTTTTACCCAGATGGAAAGCATTGCATAGATCGTAGAAAATGTCATAGTATGTGGACAAGTAGACAAAATTTATAAACATAGATTTTGTAATCTCTACTATGCATTTTAGAATTTTTTAGTACAACACATTAGGATTGACAACTTACATCGCCCTTTAAGCTAGATTATGATCATTTGTATTAGTTAAAGTACAGATCAGAAGTTGAACTCAGAGGAATTCTGGGATGTGATGTGCTTTGGAACTATGTCAACCAAATCCTGACATGAACTGGTCCATAGCATAGGTATTCTCATTCCTTATATTTCATGGATGATTTTTCAAATCCAATTGTTGGAAACTGCTTTGCATACTCCTCAACTTAATGTCGAAGTTTTCTTATCTCATCCTGTATGGCTGGGCTGCTTTCGATGGTGGCCTTGAAGTCCTTCGGTTTTGTACCACCTGAGTTTAGAAATGACATATATTTCAGACTTTGTTTGAATTTGATCATGTACCAAATGAAGAAAAAATTCCTCAATACTAGTTGTCTAGTTGTTTAGTTAAATACTATGTTTTGTCTAGTTGTCTAGTTATATTGTTGAAATCTTCTTCAAATTTGTCTAGTGCATGGCACATGCCAATTAATCATTTGCGTTAAAGATCCTAAATTTACAGTTCATTTTTGGCAAGAGTTGTTTTCAAATTGGAATTTGCAAGGAACATCCTTGAAAATGAGTACAACTTTCCATCTGTAGATAGATGGCCAAACTGAGGTGGTGAATTGATTCCTTAAATTGTATTTATGCACATATGATGGGTATAAGCAATCCAAGTGGTTAAAGTGGATACAACTCTGTAATGTCCCAATCAAAATGTTAATTGTTCCCTTGGTTGACTTTGGGCATGGTTTTTCTCACAACCTTCTTCTCCTATAATTCCTTACAATCCTACTAATTGACTGCTGTAGGTTTTCCTTCTCCAATATTGGGCTTCCAGACTTTGCATGGGAGAGATTTACTAGCCAACTGCAATCTGCCTTGAATCTTTGTCAAACACTTTAAATGGAAACTGTTGTAGGTTTAGTGAGACTGTTTGAACCATATGGGATTATCATTATGGATTTTCACTGCATTTTTGGTGTGGTAGAGCATGATAATTGGTGGTATCTCTTACAACTAGACAAGTGGTATTTAACATAGTGTAGTTACACAAGAAGAATAATAGACTTGAACATGTAGTACTGAAGAAAATCAGCTTGGTTTTACCACCCTCCCACAAATTTGGAATGCAAATGGATGTAACTTGCAACATGCATCTAGTTCCTTTGACCACTTTGTAGTTGGGCAAAGTACTCATGTCCCAAATGGAATGTTGAACAAGTAATTAACTACTCAAATTACTAATGTAGCAAATGCTAATTAAAGTAATTAAATCTACAAAGATGTTGAAATCTGAATTCCATGTGTGTTTATACTAAAATCGTAATGAGGAATAAACATATTTGTAATGGAATTTGAATGAATGGTAAAGTATTGCTTGGTTTTGTAGTTTTGTATAATACGTGGTCTATAATCTCACACATTTTGTCTCAATTGGTATTGTTTTGATTCCACTATGTTAAATTCCTTAATGTTGTAAAGCATTATTAAATAAAGTGGATCAAACTTTTAGCTTATCCTCGTTAAAAACCGAGCATCTTCACTACTGTTGATTAAGTTTAGATAAGACAACCTTAGTTAAAAAAAAAATCACATTAGTTGAACTTTCACAAAAGATAGACTAGACAACTTTCATAGTTTTGTTTTGATTAAGAAAGAATCATGTTAATTTCAACTTTCACTTGAGATGGTAAAGTTCAAGTTCAATGTTTCTTCATTAACTCTAAAAGTAGTTAGCATATATTTGAAGAAGAATTTGGCCTAAACATTGTATTGTCTTGTAAAGCATAATTTATTTTATTCATTCTAGATGTTGTCACGGGCCATTCTAAGTTGATACTCATATGGGTAGGCTTGTTCCCTTCTCAAGTTACATGGGTTAGCTAATGGCATTTCAGGGTTTGGTTCCTTGCCTCTATGTCTTCTTCTATTGTGATATGAAAATGTATGGTGTACATGTGTGTATACGTATGGTTACTATCTGTTGATGAGATGATTTTTATATTCATGGTTGGAAAACTCGTGAGAATGCATAAATGATCACACTAATATTTGCAATATAACATAGAATATGCATTATGTAATGAAATTGTGACTAATGTTTTAAATTGATTATTTCTTGGTATTTGCAGAAAAACGGTTAAGATGGCGTAGCTGATGATATTGATTATATTGCCACCGATGTACCAAAGAGAGGTATTACTGATATTGATACAATTGGATCAAATGCAAATGATGTGGATATGATGTTGGAATAGATGATGAGGATGAGGATGATGGTAGTCATTAATGCTACCATTGAGATTGTGGATGTGTTTTTCTTTCTCCATGCTACTAGACACATATTGTTATTTTTGTGATTATCCAAGATCGTAGTACATTTTGGGTCATTTTGATTTGTGATTATCCAAGTTCATAGTACATTTTGATTTTGATTTGTAGACATATAAACTTGGATCACTGTTGATAATTTTGATTTTTAATATTTCTTGTAATGTTGATATTTTCACTATATATTGTCTATTGTTCTTTTAACCTTAATACGATTATCTGTATGATAGATTATTGATGTGATGATGTTTTATAAGTTCACTTATTTTGAATGAAAGATAATGTCGATGTTATCATTATTATATTTTAAATTTATATATATTGGAAGTTGTTGATGACCTTTTAATGGAAAATTAATATCACCATTTTGGATAAATGTTGCATGTTTCTGTAAAATTTATTCATAAATGCTATGCAATTAATCTCAATAATTGTATCTACAATTAATTTGAATGTTTCATTATGTTATTTAATAACTATGAAGTAATGATAAATGAGAACTATTGAAATTAACGAATAATTATACTAATTTGATATAATAAATATAAGAACACACAATTGGATATGGTTGTAGGTGTTAAATAACAAGTCTAATGTGGTGCTAATAAGGAAACAAAAACATGAGCTAAAACATATGCCCACTATGTTTTAGATCTAGAAGCAACATTAGATGCAAAACTTGGTGCTAAGTTGGAAGTCAATTTTGATGCTATTTTGGACGCCAAAGTAGAAGCCGAAGTAGAAGCTAAACTAGTGGCCAACAAATGAGCAAAATTGGATGCTAAATGAGAAGCTAAATTAGACGCTCACGAGGAAGCAAAATAAGAAGAAATCATAGGAGTTAAACGAGAAGCAAAATGTGGCGCTAGTGTGAGTAAAAATGGACGATAAATTGGGGGCTAAAGTAGTAGCAAAACATGGTGCCAATGTGGGCGTAAATAGAGATGCAAAACTAGACATTAAAAATGATGCAACACATGGCGCTAATGATGAAGCCAAATATGGCGTTGATATGGTAGCAAAATAAGATGTTACTTTGGATGCAAAACATGACGCTATATAGGAAGCAAAATATGGTGCAACAATAAAAGAAAAATTTGACACAATTTTGGTAGCAAAACACGATGCAAAAAAGGAAGCAAAAATTGGTGCAAATTTGGAAGCGAAAATTGACGCATATTTGGAAGTAAAACGTGGTGCAAAATGGGATGCTAAAGTGGTAGCACAAATGGATGCAATATTGGATGCTAATTTGGATGCAAAAATGGTGCTAACGGGGATGCCATTTAGGAAGCAAAAACAGACGCTCTCTAGGAAGCAATTGCGGACGCTCTCTAGGAAGCAAAATAGGACGTTATTTAGGAAGCAAAGTTGGACGTTAATTTGGAAGCAAAAAAATAGACGCTATTTTGGACGCCATAAATGATACTATTTAGGACGCAAAAAAATATGCTTTTTGAGACGGTTTAAGTTTTGTCCATGACGCATCCCATTTAGCGTCTAGTTTGGCCACTCAATTTCAAAAAAAATTACACTAAAAAGGGATGCTAATTCCAGGATTTGTTGTAGTGAAGCCATTTTTGCATTGTTTCATTATTCAATAACTTAGTAAATTGTGTGATCTATCCTGTGAGTTGCGTATTTGTCCATGGATCTTTGTGCTCAATTTAATACAAAACTCCAATTCACATATATAGAACATAAGGACCAATCTTTAGGACGAGTACAATATGGATTTTTCATTAGACCCTTCACACAATGTTTCTTGAATCAATTTTTAATCTAGTTTATAGTTGGTAAACAATATTTTGAAGGCTAATTTTTTATAAGAACCCCATACTTCTCTTACATTTAGAGACATATTTTTCATGGGTTCACTCTATTTGAGGCATTCCCTACTCTACGGGCCCCTTAATTGTCATTTTTTTCCTTATTGAACTTATTTTTAAGTTTTGTTTCTTTGCTAGAGACAAAAATGATTTCCTCCCAACTACAACAGAGGGTCTAGGATCATGGTCCAAAACACCTTCAGTTCCTACTGCTTTTTTTTTCATGTTTCTCCTTCTTGTATCTAAGGATGTATTTGAGTTTAGTCCTCCATTCCACCTCGAGGGTTACATCCTCCAAATATTCATGAGAATTACACAACAAAGAGTATCCCTCTAAATTTTGACATCCCTTTTCAACCTGGATTTGATTCTTAAGTGATTTGTTTTTGTTTTGTAGGGTTACTAGGTTCCTCCCTCTACTCCTAACACCTAGGTCACTAACCTTAATAGGACTCATAATCAACGGTGCACTTGACTTATAATCAACTGGATAATAATTCTTTGAATTCAATTGAGAGTTAGGAAGATAAAATTTATAGTTCATACCTAATTTCTCCATCTCACTTGGGCCGACATTTTTTGTTATTGTTGTTAGAGACTTCCCCATATAATTTCTTATTTTGTTATTGGTTTATTCATGTCTACGAAGGATTTCCAAAACTTTTCTCTATAATATCCACCTCTTCTTCAACGGATACCTTTTCTTTAATTTCAACACCCCCTTTGTGTACTTCTATTTTTCTTCCCATACACGATTTTTTACTGCATTAGGGAAATATTTCCATATATGACTAGTTGCATGTAATTTTGAGCACATGAACAACATCTTCTAGTAGTCCACAATTTGATTAAATTCCCACTTACCCCAAATTATCACTATTTCGTCTGACAAACTTTCTTGAAGTTCAATTTCCACTAGTATTTTAATGGCATTTCTATCCACTCATGTGGAAAGTCAACCTCCATATCAATCAATTTGTCAATCCCATTCCCCAAAGTTGTTAACATCTCACCCATGCAATATGAATGAATGATGTTTCATTCTAGGGATAAAAGCTTGGTTTCCATCTCCCTAGTGTAGTATGGATGGTCCTTAGAACCAACTTTTTACATTGATTTTAACACAAATATCAAATGCAATCCATCCTTGAATAAAGATATGCTACTTTGGGAGATATAGGCTAAGTGTTTAAACCGAGCCTTCTCCATCCACTAATAGACTAAACCTTCTGAAACTATATTCCCCTTAAAAACTATTGGTTCAGGAAATATCCATTAGCACTACCATATCCTCCATCCCCACATCGTTACCCAATACCAAATTAATCTTACAGTTTCAATATTGAATACATTTTTGTCTCTTAGACTAGTTAGGTTAGATTGGTAGTCCTTTCTACTAAATACTTACTCTTCCTAGTCCATCAATTATGTCTGTATCTCCAAACTTTTCCCTTGAGTTGGTATCGTGTTCCCTAGATAACCTTCTTTCACTGCGTTAGGTGATCAAATCCACAAAATTCTATAAAGGTCTCCCTTATAACAACAACAACAATGGAGAACACTCTTCAAGACATATAACTCTGATTCCCCTAAGTACATTTGAACCTACTATTTTCATCAAATATTTATAGTGTACACTTCTAATCTCAACAAATGGATTTCCATCCAGATTGATTTTAATGTTTGGTAGCTCTTAATATTTAGAATCATTTAAATTCAACTTCTAAAGTTTTAGACTGATCTATAAACTATTGTGGATATTTCACTGGAATAGTTTGTCGCAACATATCTTACAATATAGTTCTCTTTATTAGCTTATTTCCACTGAATGTTAAATAATTGGGAAACAAAAAAAATCACAATCAACACAAGATTTACCCTAGGAAAACCCCATAAAAAATGAGGAATATGCCTTACATTTCTTCTTAGAATGCAAATACAAAGGAAAATGTACTCTCTAAGGAGTTACCTATAACTTTGTGGCTAGAATGTCTACTACGAGATCTACTACTTTTTCTATTATTATCCAATATCCACTCGTGTTTTGTTTCTCAGCTATGGAACAATACAATCCTAGCATAAGAATGGAACCTCTTCTCCTCCTAATGGCCTAATATTTAACATATCTTGATATTCATCTAGGGTTAGGTTAGGTTTTTGCATGCCCCAACTATCAATTAGGGTTAGGTTTTTGGACCTTATATAATGTTATTGAAAGTACACATGTGACTAGCTTTGCATGTACAAGAAATGAGATTTAATGTGGAATCCACTCTATACCATCAACTGGATAGGTCAACTTATGGGAGGCATAACTTCCTCATACATACTCTAATTGAGGTGATTCTTGGATCGTTGAAAAGGTCTTAGAGTGTAGAATAATGTCAAGGGTCATGGAAAAATTGATGAGCTTTTGGATCCAAAAAACATTATTTAATCCCTTAAATAGGCCTCATAAGGTTTTGGATCCCAAATTTGCAAAGTGATACCTACCCTTAAAAAGGGTGTTGCAATTCAATTCCTCCAATTTTTTCCACCCGTAAAGCACCAAAATAGACTAAAAATTATATGTTAAACCATTTCGGATCAAATATACCCATTTTTGAATGATTTTTGTCCCCAAAATCTTTTATTGAATGAGGTGACAAAAATTTTCCTCTATTTTCTCCTTGGAGTGTCATTTAGCCTTGCCTGGAAGTTGTCATTTCAACCCCACCTACCAACATGAGTTCTTCTGCAAAACTATATCTTCTACTAACTTTGTCGGATTCTTTGGTGCTAAGTCCTCTACAAAAGGTAATACTTTCTCAAGTTCCTTTTCTAACATGGAAGGCTAATATAATTTTAGATTTTCCACATTCACTACTGAGTAAATGCACATATATAGAGGCATACAAAGTCTATAGGAATTATCTCCACCAACTCCAACTCTTAAAAAGCACCATACCATAATGGCTTGATATTCTTACTAGGACCTTGTAGTCTTTCCTTATTCAAGTGCAACCAAACTCTGTCTCCAACCTTGAATGTTTTCTCAACCCTGTGTTGGTCATGTCTTGCCTTGTACTTTTCTTATGACCTCAATGCCTCCTACACTTGTAAATGGATTTTCCTAATCTTATCAATGATTTCTCTAGCTCTTAATGCTTGACCCGTGGTTTCTTCCCTCACCCCCTTTGTTGTCCATAAACAACATCTAGAGGTGAAGGTGGTTGATACCCAAAACAAGTTTCAAAACACAACATAATTTGAGCCCAAAATCCGACAGATGCATTGTTTGAACTTCGACAGACATGTGTCTGTTATTCGACAACAATGTTTTTTTGTCGACGGTGGGAATTTCTAGGATATTTGACTCCCTTTCAACCCCCGTCAACATTTCGACAGAGTATCGAGCTAATATGGAGAACTCTTTCATCACTAAGTCATTGAATTTGAGACAGTGTTGTTGTCGAATTTGAGACGAAGCTGTTGTCGAATTTCTGCCTTCTCCTTGTCGAATTGGAGATGAAGATGTTGTCAAATTTTCGACTTCTTCTCGTCGAAAGTGAGACGAAGGTGTTGTCAAATTTCAAACATCCTCTCGTCGAATCGCCGACGTATTATGGGATTATGTCATCGAACCGAGCTCGTCGGAGCCATGACCAGTTCGTCAGACTTGGCCACAATGAGTTAGAAATCTGATGGCAACTAAACGTCGGAGCTTTAACAACGTCGTCGGTTTGACATGACATCCGAAAACAGCTGCCACTCATTTGTTGTTGGATAACCGACGAGAAACTGTATATTAATAACAAAAATAACCTAGCTTATAGACACATTACAGATTCCTAGATTTAACTAACATTACAAATATACCAAGGTGAAAATAACATTACAGACATAAATAAAAATAATAACGAAGATTATGAATATGGCCCTCTTTCCTTCTAGAAAGATATAGAATTCACTTAGTTATATTTATTGTAGGAGAGATTGAGCTATATCTCTATATAAATAGAATCTCTCTTCATTGTTTAGCATGGACTTGTGAGGAGATCCCTTCCAAGCTTAGTTGAAGGTCCATTGGGAGAAAGAAGTCAAAGGGAAAGTGCATATGTGAGCTTTTCAGCTTTCTCTTCTCTTTTTCATGGATAATTAGGGTTTATGCCAATTTTGTCACTGTTTTTGCAACTACAATAATCTCTTTTGAAGGGCAGTCTTGCACATGAGAAGAGATTAGGGTAGAGGGTGTAAACCCTCCCTAGTCCTTGTTATAACCTTCAATCTTGGAAAAACATTTGCTGTAATTTCAAATTGATTGATGGAAAGGAAATGATAGGACAACACATAAAAGCGCTTCAAGGCATTCAAAGACAAACTACTAGTTTTCACATAAACAACATACTAAAGGAAGTATTTTAGAGAATTGTCATGGGATTACAACTGAAAAGAGGGCAATGTACTAACATTGGTATTCTTTTTTAGGGTTGGTAATATTTTAGGTGGTAATATGAACTAAGAGACTACAAGTAAATGCCCCTAGAATGAGATTTGGAATGAACTTGGAAAAATGGCCAAAGCCTATTGGCCTAGTATTGTTGGTTTGTAAATAATGTTGTTACAACCTATCCAACTCGTGTGCTAAAAAAAGCACTTTGTTTGGTCACTCAAGTTTATTCAAACAAAAAATAAGAGATAAAGTTCAGAGGATTCAATGGTAATTGAATGCAATGCTTTTTGTGCTAAATGAACAACAAGATGCGCACTACAAATCTACTAATTTGATGATGATTGAAATGTTTAATTTGGACCTCTCATAACAACACTTTGTTTAGCCAATGAAATTTTTGGTTACACATAAATATGAGCTGAATTTTCTCCTTGAGATCCACCATATTTCACTCTCACATTGTCACTACAAATATTTGTTTTCCATATAATATAGGTGCTCAAAACAGACTGTTCACAACTGTTAAACATGCAAATATGATCTCTAAAACTCAATCTTTGAAAGGTATTGAAAACCCTAGAAACTAAAATATACATCTCTGGGAAAGGATCATGGTCATTAAACCATAATGAATGTATCCATGAACCATCATTGAGAACAATCAAGAAGGACTAAGAAGATGTTGAACTTGATCCTCGAATGTGCCCATGAACAATTATGAAGTTAGTACTTGAATTGAACAAGGGTAAATTCAACATTAACAATACCAACATCATTTCCCCCCTTAGAGATCTGAAAAAGAAATCCTAAGTTGTGACCTAACTTGACCTTTGTTAATAGTGCCCTTCTTTATTTTCCTTCTTCAAGCAATATAGTACCATGGACAAAAAAAACATCAGATTGTATAGATATTTTCTCTATGATTTTGAAATGGGAAATATATAAAAGGGTTTATGAAATTCCATTGGTAATTAGAAGAAGCATTTATTGTTTTGAGCATTTTTTTATTAAAGCACCTACCATAACTACATACCAATTCTATAGCTATGTTGTTCCAAATAGTCATTGGTTTCCTTTTATGCCACAAGCCTATGGATTGAAAAAGTAGAAAGTATGAACTTATGCACTTCTTTCTTATCACAAAACTATTAAAAGATGCATAGATTTCAACACATTTTGCAAACTATTAATAAGACTTACTAGTGGAAGAGAATAAATATATGGAAAATACTAACCCAAATGTGCCACTTTCATTTGTCTCCCTCATTGCGATCTTATACTTACTTTATTGGACTGCAATGTATCCTTCACAAAATACCAGGTAATTGAACTTCCATCTCCATACTGTACATAATATTCACATGGTTAACCAGATTGACAACCTTGATCACTCTCAGTTTCACTTGTTAAGTCATAAAATGATAGATCAGATGTAACAATAGATCTATGTTTTCTTTATCGGGACTATAGAGTGTTAACTGTACCTACATGGAAGCAATTTGCAACAAAGCAATTAAATCAAACACTATGCAAATGTGGGCATAGGTAGAATATATAAATAAATATTTTATAAATATCCAATACATTTTTCCAAATTATTTTACAACCTACAGTTGGTGTAGGTTAAGTCAGCTCAGACCAACAAATCTATAGATAAAAAACACTACAAAATAAATATGGTCATATATATTCAATAAAGATGTCTCTTCATTTTAATTGCCAATTGTTACAATCCAATAAAAACACATGTAAACAAAGACAAAATAAGGGCAATAACCATATTTACCACTTTAGTCTTGGAAACCAGAGGACATTCATGGGCCAATCAAAAGGAACAAGTTGGGGTATTGGGTTCCCAATCAACAATATTCATGTGACAAGGATGCTTAAGGTGGTCTTAATGGGATACAATTATAGGAGTGAAACTTGTACAACTTACAGGGAGAGCAAGAAGAAGAAAAAATTAGATCTTAAATTCATAAAAATATCAAGATAAATTGCAGCAATAATATCATTGAAGGTTTTAACTTCCATTATATGGACTTATCAATGATATATCGCCAATAAGAGCAACACAGATCATGCACAACTCATTTTGGTGCGGGTTTAATAATTCCCAACTATAGCATTTCTATTGTAGTCAATTTACTTTTGCTTAAATTGCACTAAGTGGGTTAATGATGTCCATATGGAAAAGTACAATAGACATGTAATGGACTTGTTATTGGTTTTTCAACATATGTCAAGGCCTTAATACTAGATATGAGAATCATTATGAAGATAGAGGTTCCATATTTTGAATATTACAAGGAAAATAGTACGGTGAGGTAGTTTTCCATTCTAGCTGGAAATTGCAATTAAACTTTCATAATGTAGTTCAAAGAAGTCACTGTCTAGAGCAAGAATTTATGCTCATGTGATTTTCATACCATTGAATCCTTTTTCATAGAGAGATGAGATGGATGGCAAGCATAGATAATAAATTTCTTAAGGGCCAACTTGTGGAAGCATTTATGGTGATCTTACTTGTGGAAATAACTTGCTATGGAGGACTATGTGAACTAGTTGTTAAATAAGCATTTTAGTTATACAAGTAATAACTAGCTATAGTGATCATAACTTGTTCTAGAAATCTATTATATATGATAAAGTTAATGGAACTCCCAGTGATAGAAACTCATATAGCTATAGATATTTGTATAAGGAAGCATGAACACACATTCTAACATTAGAGATGGAAAAATACAATAGCCAATGAATGGTTTGATGGCAAGCATAGATAATAAATTTCTTAAGGGCCAACTTGTGGAAGCATTTATGGTGATCTTACTTGTGGAAATAACTTGCTATGGAGGACTATGTGAACTAGTTGTTAAATAAGCAATTTAGTTACATAAGTAATAACTAGTTATAGTGATCATAACTTGTTCTAGAAATCTATTATATATGATAAAGTTAATGGAACTCCTAGTGATAGAAACTCATATAGCTATAGATATTTGTATAAGGAAGCACGAACACACATTCTAACATTAGAGATGGAAAAGTACAGTAGCCAATGAATGGTTTTGTTATTGGGTTTTCTCTATATGTCGGGGCCATAATACAATATATGAGATGATAATAAAGAAAATGGCTCCATATGTTTTAGATTATAAAGAAAATGGTGTATGGAGGTTATTTCCCATTCTAGCAAGAAATTTGGAATTAAAGATCAGAATGTAATCCACTGAATTAGTCACTATCCAAAACAAGAGTTTATGCTCATGGGATTGTCATATCATTAAGTCCTTTGTTTTGATAGATGAGATGGGTGGCAAACATATATAATAAATATCATAAGGGTACTTTTGGAAACATTTATGGCGACCTTCCTTGTGGAATCAATTTCTTATATGAGGACTCCGTGAATTGGTTGTAGATTTAGCAATTTAATTACCTAAGAAATAAGTAGTCACAATGATCATAATATTGTCCTAGCAAGTAGTTTCTAACATATTATATATCAAAAATTTGATGGCACTACTGGTTGTAGTGACTCAATAGTTATAGATATTTGTATAAGAAAGCATAAACACAGTTTCTAGTAACAATGAACATAGATCTATCAAAGATATCATATATAATGCCTTAGCATATAAATTTCCTTTCCATGCATCATGTTTCTTTAATGATATTTTATGTCTACAAGTTATTGTTCTCTAATAAA
This sequence comes from Pseudotsuga menziesii, assembly GCA_001517045.1. Lineage (NCBI taxonomy): Eukaryota > Viridiplantae > Streptophyta > Pinopsida > Pinales > Pinaceae > Pseudotsuga > Pseudotsuga menziesii. The sequence continues at coordinate 1,811,593 of LPNX010494942.1, forward strand.
ATATAGGCCCAACATAAGGTCTGTTAAAAAGCATATAAATAGAGAAAAACATCTTTGAAAAGTTTCAAACATAGGATGGAGCCATTCTCTCTATGCCTATATTTCAATCATATTCAATAAAATAAATGATTTAAAATCTTGAACAATAGATAGAAAATAGAGATGATGAGCTGGACTTATGTGATTATTTCAAGACAATTAAATATTTTATATATGGGACGTTGAATCTGTTATATTATTTTTGTACCTAATTATCATACCACTAGTTGACAATATGTAAAGTAGTTTTTTGAAATGTAATAGGGGATAGGGAAGTTTATAGAAGTTTAGATATGAGCTAGTATAATGGAATACTATATAAAGTGTTGAAGCATAGAGGAGTTTATTGAAATATATATGCAGGCTGATAAGAGCCAAAATGACATGGAAAACTATAAAGAGATCCACTTCTTCACAAACTCATCTCTAATTGTGAGAAACCCGGAAGCTAAAATTGAAAATGAAAATAGTGTACCTGACTATAATTTACCTATCACATATCGAAAGCATTCATTTAAGCACAACTTTAAATTTTTTTGCATGCAATTTCTCTTGGAGAGCATTATAGGGAATAAAGAAATGCTTTCTTCATTAGAGTGATAATGTTATAGAATATAGCTTGGGGTTTCTAGTAAAAATATTGCTACTTCAAGGTGATAGGAGGCTAATGGATGGGTTATATGCCATTTTGGATATCCAAAATCACAATCACTCCATGTTGTTGCATTCAGGAAGGCGATTGATCTTCAAATAAGTCTATTGCAAATAGCGATGTACACACATCCAACATAGCTAATGGTATATAATTAAAGTGCTCATAAATTACTTCCTGCTTAAGAGGAAATTTAACTCCAATTTCTATTAAAAATGAGTAAACACTTTCTCAAAAGTGGACTGATATATCCACCTTACTTGAAAAGGTAAGCTTCCTCTTATGTCAATGAGGTATTTGAGATGAGCTTCTACCTAGAAGTCCTTTCCTTGGTGTCTGCAATATGTCTTCTAAGAATGGAGGCTAGAATTCTATAGAATGGTCTCTTATTGATGCACAACTTGTACTTCCTCTAAATGTGATGGATCATATATATTAAGGTTGTTAACATTTTCACTTTTTTGATAGATGCTTCTAGTCAACACGTGCAAATGGAACCTTTCTGAAAATAGAAATGTATTCCAATGAAACAAGTATGTCACTCATGAAATCAAGTACTATTGAGAATCTTTTATAATGTATGTTATTTTTTGGAATCTCTGTTTTCCACAGGAAACTTCTGTGCTATTGTATTTTTCCATAATTGTGTCCAACTCCAATAATTCAAACCTGCACAGTGTATCATTCCTTTTGCATATTGTAGTAGCAAATTTTGTTCATAGGAATTATGTGGGAAACTTGTGGTGTCATTTAAAAAAGAGAAAGTTCTGGCATGAATGACTTCCTTCATCTACTCATCTTAGAAAGATATAAGATTATGAATATGGCCCTCTTTGCTTCCATATTAATCTAAAGTTGGCTCAACTATGAAAAATATAATGTTCTTACTACTTGCCTTAAGCTATAGGTTTATTGGATTTAACCTCCTCCTTTGGATTGTATCATCTGATCAAGTTGCAATTGCTACTTGTTTTGTTCCTTGACTCCCACTGGATCCCTACTTCTTCATTTTAGTTTTTTTAACTTTTTTCTCGTTGTGTTTTATTTCCTTTGAGGGATCTATAGAATGTGTCTTAGCCCAAGTTTTAATACTTTTATCTTCTATTCCTAAATTTAGGACATATATGAATGGATACTGGTGGACCATGAGTGTATTTATAGGACTATGAGTGTTTGATAAAGTGAGCCAAGCATGATTATAACAAATAGTGAATCGGCCAAGATCTCTATCCCTAGTGATCAAGAGAGAGGTTTGGTTGTGAGAAGATCTCTATCACTTGTGAAAGGTCTTGATTGAGGCCAGTTCTAGGGAGATTCCATGTTGGTGATTACGTGGATGAAGAACAATCAACAAATCCATAAGGTGACTTTACAGCCTCTGGCTATATAGATCAAGGAAAATTCACATCTCTTTGATATGATCACTTTTGACCATATATAGAGATCCAGGGAAACCCTAGGTTTGTATCTACAATCTAATAAGATTTGAAAAACGTATCTATTATTTTGACAATGATTCTATTACAAAGAAAGCCATTCAAAACTGACAATAAGGAACCTAACATTTTCAGGCAACAAAACATGGCGTCCATATTTTTGGACTTCTAAGCATATTTGATATATTATATTATCAATTCAAGCAAGTTAAATTATAGGGAACAAAGAATGGTAGAAATTGAGCAAGTATGGAATACAAATCAAATTAACTGAAAAAAAAATATGTATGAGAATTAGGAATATGTTTCCAGTACTATTTATAACTTTTTTTGTTACAACTTACCTTGATTTGTGGAGCTTCACACTATCTTCTTCTGCTTTACCTTTCAAAACATCATTCAACACACTACAAATATTTTCTTGTTGCAATAATTTCATGTTAGGACCCATCAAATAAATATTTTCCTTTTTATGAAAATACAAAACCAATCTAAATAAATACGATACTATTACAATGTAAATTACAATACTATTCAACTATTCAAGTAAACTAATTGATAATAAGAGATCACCTAAGGAAACATGGAGAACAAAACACTATGTATATAAGTCCATCGATCACGTCCAAACGCCATTTTTTTCCTCTGAACTATGAAAATGTTTCCCAATGATATATGTAACAAGTTCCAATGGATGAGTCAAATAACAATAGTAAAATTTAAACACTACAATTATAGCAATAATTGTTTTTAATGTATACTTCCTTATCATCTATTGCTCTGTTTCGAGAATAATTTAATATTCTCTACTAAACAGGACCAACCACGTGAAGCTGGAAGCTCTTATGGCCCCTCCCCCCCACATCACTCTCAATTCCCCAAACCCAATGCATCTACTTGAAAATAACAATTTACTGCAAATTAATTCACAATAGCTAAATTTTTTTTTCATTAAACCATTGATTAAATCATTCAATAAACCATTCAATCATTCAATAGATGAAAACACATTCATTAAACCATTCATTAAATCATTCATTAAACCAATCATTTAGTCAATAGTTGATAAAAACATTCAGTAAACCACTCATTAAAGCATTCATTTAACCATTCATTCATTAAATAGAGGAAAAAACCATGAACTACATTGTGTTATAAATAAGAATTACTCAAAATTTCTTCAGTCACTTCCTTTTTACTTTTCTTCTCTTTACATATTTAGCAAGAAGTGTACCTTCTGGAATGTGCTCATCGGTCTCCATAGTATATTGCTCACCAAGTTGAACTTGCGGCGAGGGGCTCGGGATTTATGCAATAATGTCAAAATGTTTTGTTAATTTATTTTTGTTTTTATAATTACAAGTAATTCATTTAAAAAAACATTAAAAATGTTTTTTTTACCTGGTGTGGGCACATCATTATGTTCATCATTATACAGTACAGGCTCAACCTGTTTAGTGTTACCAACATCTACATGCTCTGCAGTTGAATTGTGGAGAATTAGAATTAATGTTCATCATCTGTGATTATCTATACAAAACAATAGCATATTAATAAATTCATTACCAAGAATCGAAACATGATCTTTGACTGGTTGATGTACATCCTTGACATTAATGGGATCATTACTTTCTTGCTAAAAACAGAATAAATAGTTTATGTTATTTTTTTATAACGAATAAATTGCATGAGAATTAATAAAATTTCATTAAACTATATAGTTTTTATATACCTGTGCACCAGATGGACCAACAGAAGATCATGCAGTATTCCCAGACAAGCTTATTCGGCTTTCAACAATGGCTTCAAAGTCATGTTGGAAGCCAAGCTTCAAGTCGTCCTGAGTGGGCGATTCTTTGAATTGGTCATCCTACATATTTGCATGATGTCATTAATTTTACATTTTTTTCCAGAATAAAACGAAAATACTTTTCTATATATTATTTGGATGCAGTATCAGGTTTTTGATACTTACAAATCGTGCCGCCAAATTCGAATAACCACCAGGCCCAAGCTTGTGTTGACCAATTTTTTCCAATCTTGCCTTGGTGGCCTTTGATGTGTCCGACAACCTAATCAAGTGTTGAATTGCGTTAGTCGATGTTCCAAATTCGATATAAAAATTAATAATAATAAGGCTTACCATTACATTGTGGAATGTATTGCATACCTCCCTGTTCCTAGTGGTATCTTTCCTGCTTTTCTCAAACCCTTCTCTTTTCCATATTCCACAAGGGCTTTCCACTCCCGTGATGGAATCATCAGAGGGCTCTCATACCTAGGGTTCTTTTCTAGGTCAACTCTATATTGGTCTCGAAGAATCTTTAGATGTTGTCCAGCCTTATTTAAGACCTTCGATGTATCGAAGGTATCTTTTTTCGAACAGGCCAACCAATCGATTAGTCAGCTCATCCTTTAAAGCTTTTGGTTGTCTGTCCCACCTTGTGCAGATGGTGAGCTCAAAGATCTCCAAGGCCAAATCATTTATATTTTTATAAAATACATCATTTCCTGCAAAATAATCATGCCATCATTAGTCAACATTAAAAAAAATTATTGGTATATTAGAAACAAATTATAAAAACTAAATTGAACAGTCTATAATTACCTGTAATCTTCTTTATCTTTATTAGAACGAGTTCATCGTTCACCAAAAATGTTGTCACTATTGAACTAGTGCTAGAGATATGAGAAGATCCAGGAAATGTTGCCTCAGCATCAACATTAGTATCAAAACTTGCATCCACCCCTTCTTCTGCAGGATTTGTTGTGGGTCGGTTAGCATCGGTTGCACCCTCTGTTGGCCTCGGGGGTGTCGCTGAGCATGTTTTCGACTATTCAGTGGACAAAAAGGGTGGAGTATGTGGTGTACGTGGAGTGGTTTGGTCATTGGGACCAACACTGCCTTCACCACTAGTGTGAGGTTGCATAATTTCCTGTAAATACAAACCATTGTATTATAAATTCACTATCATATAAAATTATAAATTTCTAAATGAATTAACATTATGATTCTGTAACTTAATTTCAAGGACTGGCATCTCTTGATCAACAATTGAACCTTTGCTTTGATCTCATCTGACATTGAAACTGTTAATGCTAGACGAACCATTTCCTCATGTTGTTTTTTCAAGGTCTTATGTAGCACCTTCAATGGGTCTACAAAAGTACCAGTTTCAGCATCATTGAGCAACTGGTAGACATCAATATCTAAAGTCTGTTGAGTTGTTGTTTCATAGACCGAATCATTTTTCTGCTACAGAAATATATAAAACATTGTTTAGTTGTTGAAGCAATAGTCTCCGCAAAAAATTATATTAAAAAAAAATATTTATCATGATAGATTCCTAGAATTAAATCTATGTTTACCTGATGCCTAGACAACGGTGTGGTTTGATCAACAGCTGGGGATTTTCCCCAATCATCCACCTGCGAAAAAAGTATACAACATTATCATAATGAATGCAATCGTAAAAACGAAAAAATACATAACAAAATAAACATTATACTATATGTTTTAAATGTGTACAATTTTGAAGTATTTAGAATGTAGAATTACATTTAGGTTTACATGTTGCCCCGAGGCTCCAGTCGTCTGATCAATAGCTGGGGACTTTCCTCGATCATCAACCTGCAAAAAAAGTAGACAACATTATAATAATGAACACAAACATAAATATGAAAAAATATATAACAAAATAAGCATTATGCTACACGTTATACATGTGTACAATTTTAAAGTATTTAAAATGTAGAATTACATTCATGTTTACTTGTTGCCCCGATGTTGCAGTCGCCTGATCAATTTTTGGGTGGCTTCCCTCATCAACACTTTCCATGAAAAATAGATAAGATTATATAAACGAACCAAATATACTATTGAAAATACATAACAACATATATATTTATCCATCCTAAATTTTTACAATCCCAATATTGATGTATACCTTCTGCCTTGAGGCAGGTCTACTAACATCTACTGTGAGGGAGGTTCCCCTGAAAGAACCCTGCATAAAAAACATACTAAAAATTACTTAACGAAACCAAAATACTCACTAGAAAAATTTTAAAACATAACATTTTGATGTATACCTGTTGCCTCGCGAATTGTGTACTCCTCTCACCTTCTGCTGGGGTGATATGCCCCCCATCACCTCCCTGCGAAGTCAACATAGGAAATTTAATAACAAATTATAATTCTCTGCTAACAAAAAATCCTAAAGATGTTAAAATAATTAATAAAAAGTTGGGTAAATTGTTGGATGTACCACATCCATACTAATTATGTTTGTATCTACTTGATTCAAATTGTAATTAATAAGAAGTTCTTCCCCAGCAGCTATTGATTTAATGGCACATACAAATACATGGTTTCCCTCACGCACCTCAAATATGCAGTTGGGTTGCTTAAGTGTAGACTCTAGTTGTGTACTGTTTATAAACCCCGCAATATTCCTAGTTATTTTTTGCCTTCCGTCAATGTACAACGTTACTCCTTTATTTTGATCTTTTTCTTTCAGTTGTAAATAATTTGTTGACAACCCATATCTACACATATTTCGTGTATATTGGACCAATAATATCCAATCATTGTATTTGTAAGAGGGTCCAACATACTCCATCAATTTTGTACATCTGTCGTATCCAACCTTTATGCCATCCATGCAAAACAACCACAATCCATGTAATGAAAACGGTGCAATTCTATATATCCTCTCATTCACACAAAAATCAGTGTTTACTTGAGGAAGATCCCTAGGTACCCATTGTTTCACTAGGTGTTTGTACCTTAAGGGAACCTCGATGTCTCCTATTGTCTCATCATCATATGAACATGACCCCTCTCCTCTGAGAAAAAATTCCATGTGTTTATTGAATTTTCTTATGATCTTATAACATCTAGTTGGTCTAGCCCTTGTAGACCTACTAGATGTCTCACTTTCCTCTAGCCTTCCCAAACTCCCCTCGCTGGAGGAAGACATGTCTGACAAATACCCGTTTGGTTATACCTGCACCATGGGCAGAAAATAATAGCAAAATACCAGCAAAAAACTTGGAAAGAATTATACGCATGACATAATAGTGATATCATTATCCTGAATAATATCAATAATTTCCTAGTATAACAATTCATCACATAGTCCTTTAACACGATATAGATATCAAGGCGTTCCATAGCAAATGCTTCAACCAATTTATCTCAAAATACAAACTATGTTTTTTAGGTGTACCTTTTTTAATTTATTTTGTTTCTTCACCCGAAAATATTAAAGACCCACTTTACGAATCTCAATATATCTAATAAAATCATTTGAAAATATTTTGTAACTTTTTTTCAGAAGAAAAAGAGGTGTTCCTTGATATTTAATAGTGAATCAAAGGTAACTTTTGTTGATGTATTTGTAATTTCAGAATGCATTCACTTGTATATATTGTATTTCATGGTCCCTGATGCTCCTATCAGGAGAATCACTTGTATTTATTTGTACCTCGATGTTCCTATCGAGAGAATTACTAAAATTCATGAGGAAGTGCCCTCCGTTGTAAGTTGGGTCATTAGTACCCTAGTTGTGGTTACTCGAGCCTACATAACTGAGTCAAATATTAAGTGAACGAAAGAATATAAATAGAGAGTGAGCCTCTCTATTTATCAGAGTCACACACACTCAGTTGTAGCACATAAATGAGAGAGAGAAGAAGGTGGGACAAGAGAGAGAGAGAGACAACTGCTATCGAGAGATCATCTTTGTATCTTTGGGTTTTACTTTTAGTGCTCACTCTATATTTGAGGAAGTTGTGGGGTTTTCTCCTTTATGGTTTCTGTGAGGAAAATATTTGTGTTCATTATCTCTTGTGATTGATTGTTGTGCTTATTATTCTCTCAGATAAGATCCTAAGATCATATAGCTTAAATGATAAAAATCTAACATGGTATCAGAGCTTATTTGAGAAGAAGACACTGTGCAGCTGTAGAAGCTAGGGATTCTTAATTTTTGGGTCTCTCTCCACAATCCATCAGCAAAAGGAGGCTAGGATTACTCTCCATTGAAGGGTGCATCTTTCTGTCGAAGCAGAATTTGATTTTGGGCATTTTCAATTTTTGGTGCGAGAAATTAAGGATTTTTACAGAATATGAATTTTTGAGTGAGCCCGGCATATGATTGCTCTCCTCATCAAAATCCAAGTTTAGAGACCAAGGTCAAATTTTTTGGTTGAGTGAAACTCCGGGAAAGTCAAACCCTAGTTTGACCCTGGGGCTGAAAAACCCTAAAATACTAAAACTGGTAGTTTTGGTACATTCGCTATATCTCGGGATTGAAGAAGTCTCGAGGGAATAAATTTTCACAAGCCGAAGATAAAACCTTGATGTACCCTATGTAAATATTTCAGCCTCAGATTTACTATATTCTGGGAGATATGATTCCTCCAAATCAGGGTTCTAGCCTCTTCTAGGATTCATCCCTAAATAGGACACCTAGGGAGAATTGCTATATCTGTGGGAAGGTCCAAATGAAATTTTGCAAGATGTTCCATATAGGGAACAAAATTTAATTTCTGTGGGAAAAGTTTCAGACCCTGATAATGAAACAGGGACATGTGGAAGTCCATACAAGTTCACTATGTTGAATAGTCCTGAAATAATTCACCTTGGGAAAACTATCCTAAGTCTGAATTGGTGAAACCAATTCTGCTAAAACCTATGTTGTTGGAAAGAGAACAGACGAGGCTACCTCAGTACGCATTTTCAGACACAGAGGAGCAGTACTTTCGTAGATATTGTAGAAACAATATCAAGAATTTCTGCAGAGGAAATTGGAAAACTAGGGCTTCCTGTTCTGGAAGCTTCCCTCCATTGTTTTCAGAAAAGGAGTACATTGGACAAATCGCCTTGAAGAGGCCCATATTTCTATACAATCAAATCTGAAATATTCCAAGTTTTGAATATTATGGTTTCTTTGACAAACCCTAGATCAACCAGTTCCAGAACCAGGACGGACACCTCAAATCGGTAAGATCTAATCTTTTGCTATTTACATTTGAGGTTCTCATTTCAAGATGACTAATCACAAGAACTTGATGACAAGCTTGGTGAAGCTGACAACTTCAAAGCATGGAAGTATAGGATTTCACTAGTTCTTGAAGAAAATGAATTGGATACCTACATAAGTGGAGAGGTTCCAGTTCCAGAGGGAGATGAGGCTAAAGCCTTACACAAGAAGAACTTGGTCAAGGCCAAGAAGATCATTGCTGATTCAATCAAGGATCACCTTATACCACAAGTATCTTCCCTAAAGACACCTAAAAGGATGTTTGATTCCTTGACCAAGCTATTTGAAGGGAAGAACATAAATCAGAAAATGACTTTGAGAAACCAATTAAAGAATGTAAAGATCCAGAATGTAGAGACCATACAGTCAAACTTTACAAGGGTCTCTCAAATAAAAGAACAACTTGAAGTAGTGGATGAAGAAGTAGAAAATACATAAATTGTGATAACCACCTTGAATGGCCTCCCAGGATCATGGGATTCATTCATTCAAGGAATGTGTGCCAGAAGGAAGTGATTACTTTCTGCAAGACTCTGGGAAGAGTGCACACAAGAAGAAGCTCGACTCATAATAAGAGAAGAGAAAATGGGAGAAACTAAAGATAAATCTCTCATGATCCAAAAATGACCCCCCAAGCTATGAGGAATACGAAGGACTCAACTCTTGAAGAACCTCTTATCCATCTTAGCATTTGGATAAGAAATGATGATGTTATGAATGAAGAAGATGATGAAGCTGAAGGATCAAGGAGTCTACCCATGAAACGAATAAAGATAAGTATTCAATTGTCATTTCATGATATTATTTATGCATTTGTTTATATCCGGTTGATGTATTATGCATGATAGAATGTTTGCATTAATGACAGTATACTGCTAATATGCATGCATTAGAGGAAATTTGGGGTCTAAAATGGGCCTTATAAGAAAACGTGCCAACAATAAATTTTGTAAGTTGGAATTCAAGAACCAATATAATTTCAATAAAATGAGTTAACCATAATGGTTGAATTGACATATTTGTCATCAAAGAAAACTACTTTTTTTGTTCGTATTTTCGACATATCTCCATGTTTTTTACTCAAATTTCAAGTGGGAGAGCTCTTTGGATGTGGAATTTAATTCTGCATCCAATGAGTACCCACACTGCATACTTTTGACGGATCCCGCTACCCCAAAACCAAGAAATACTTGAAAAAAGCATGATGATGATGTCATCATCACGCTTTTTCCGGCATTTCTTGGTTTTGGGGTAGCGGGATCCGTCAAAAGTATGCAATGTGGGAACTTGTTGGATTCGGAATTAAATTCCGCATCCAACAAGCTCTCTCGCTCAGAATTTGAGTAAAAACATAAGGAGATATGTCGAAAATAGGAACACAAAAAGTAGTTTTTTCATTCTTCCTCCAAAATTAATAACTATTATTTTATTATTTTCTTTAAGAGGCTCATTTTAGACCTCAAATTTCCTCTAATGTTATGGGTAAGTAGCTCATGGTGCTATACAAATATCCATTGCTACTTATCTAGAATGAAACCTCTTTGCCGACATATTGGATTAGTGCACAATCTCAATGATGTCTTGGTAAAGATGGAAGGCATCTAGAAAGTTTCCGTGAGATATGGATGAATATTGTATTGGCTAAAATAGTTGCATGATTATATATTTATGCATAAGAATTTACCATTATGAATTTGCATCATGACATGTTTCTAATTATACAACTGGTGCATTTGACTTGTAGGAAATATTGCGTACAATCGCCTACAATAAAAGAAGGATGAGACTTGTTCCGATGAACAAGTGATGACAGTTCGAGATTCACTCTAATAATACAAAATGAAGAATGATGACTAGAATGCGATGTCAAAGACCTGAAGGGAAGTCCGTAGTATCTTCCATATGGATCTACAAGATCTAGCATGCAGTAGATGGCAACATCGTGGGATACAAGGCAAGATTCGTAGCATGAGGCTTCTCACAGAAAGAAGAAATAAACTATGAAGAGAAATTTGCAGCCATTGGAAGTTAAGACACATGACAAGTAGACTCATGTGTGCAAATTAAAGAAGGCCTTGTACGAGCTCAAAAGGCACCCATGGGATAGCACATACACGAGGATCTTGAAGATCACCTAGAGTGATGAAGATCTTCACCTTTTCTACAAGGTTGAAGATGAAAGCCTATAGAGGATGACAAGCTCACAGATGGGTGCGAGAAGAACTTTTGAAAAGTTTTGAGATAGAGGATCTTGGTATCCAGTGACCCTATATGGATACATAGAATATTTGTAGCAGAGGAAGCTACTTGTCACTCTGGTACAAAATACATAGAGTATGAATGACATAGGGAGAATGATGCTCCACTTCAGGGGGAGTGACTGCAGAAGATCATGAGGTTCAAGATGGTATGACAGGATGGAAATATTACTGATGACTCTAGGATTTACTGAGAGAAAAGCAGACTCCAAACTTTACTTCAAGGTTGAAGGTGGAAGACCAGTGATGCTCTTGTTATATGTCGATGACTTGTTCCTGACGTAAAAGAGGAACTCATTAAAGTTGCAAGAAGGAGACTTGCTGCTGAGTTCAAGATGAAGGACTTGGATATGATGCACTACTTTCTAGGCATGGAGGTGTGGCAGAATGCAGATGGAATCTCCCTGGGATAAGGGAAGTATGCACTAGATATCCTGAAGAGGTTCAGGATGATGGACTATAAGGCCATGACCACACCTATGGCATCAAACCTGAAGCTATTGAGTGTTGCTTCATCAGAGTCGGTTGATGCCATGATGTATCGTCGGATGATTTGTTCCTTGATGTACCTGACGAATACAGGACCAGATATTTGCTTTGCTGTGAACACATTGAGCCAGTTCCTAACGGATCCGAGACATGTTCACTTGATGGTTGCAAAGCATGCAGTGAGGTACCTTAAGGGTACAGTTGAGTATGGGCTCAAGTATGATACGAATCAGAAGATTAACCTAGAGTGTTATGTGGATTCGGATTGGGTAGGCAGTGCCATTGATATGAAGAGAAATTCGAGGTGATGCTTCAGTATGAGATCAGGTGTGATCTCTTGGTTTAGTGTGAAGGATTTCTGCGTGGAACTGAGTACAGCCAAGGCAAAATATGTTTCCACATGCTCGACTATTTGGGGGGTAGTATGTTTCTTTTGAAAACTACTATTTGATTTGATTGATCTGACTTGCATTTTTTTGTATGATGTAGAGAGGAGCAGTGAAGCTCTAGTATGTGATCCAAATTGAGATCTCTCGAAAGAGGGAGTTCTGGCAGAGCCGATGAGACAGGTTGTCTGAGCATAAAATCCCAGTGAAGCTCATAGGTGGTTTAGACATAAATGGTCTTGTAGGTTGTCCTCGGATGTAATCGGTCCTCGTGAAGCTCGCAGGTTATCCTTGGACGTAATCATCCCTGATGTGATTCTATGCTAGAAATGGCCAAAGTGAAGTTTGAGTACTTTAAGGAGAAGCTGCTTCTCCAGATCGAGGGTTCCTTCCAAGGGGAAGTGATGAGTCCACGTGCCATTCTAACATGGTGGTAGGATGGGCCTCCTATGGTCAGATGTAAGTGGAGAGCCATTCTGACATGGTGGTAGGTTGGGCATCCCATGGTCAGATGTAAGTGCAGAGCCATTCTGACATGGTGGTAGGCCGGGCCTCCCATAGTTAGATGTAAGTGCAGAGCCATTCTGACATGGTGGTAGGTTGGGCATCCCATGGTCAGATGTTAGTGCAGAGCCTTTCTGACTGGGTCAGATGTAAGTGCAGAGCCTTTCTGACTGGGTTAGATGTAAGCGCAGATCCTTTCTGACATGGTCAGATATAAGTGTTGGATGAGCCTTTCTGACATGATGAGGTTAGATGTGAGTGCTGAGCCTTTCTGACATGATGAGGTCATATGTGAGTGTTGGATGAGCGTTTCTAACATGATGAGGTCAGATGTGAGTGTTGGGCCTTTCTGACATGATGTGGTCAGATGTGAGTGTTGGACGAGCCTTTCTGACATGATGAGGTTGGATGTGAGTGTTGGGCCTTTCTGACATGATGAGGTTAGATGTGAGTGTTGGGCGTACCTTTTTCACATGGTGGTGGATGTGTTCCTCCCATGGTCAGATGTAAGTGTTGGGTGGGACTGCTGGGTGGGCCTTTCTGACTAGGTCATATATAAGTGCTGAAGAAGATGAAGACCTACCTAGAGGCTAGGCCTACAACCAGCATGAAAAAGGGCTGGCTCTGTAGAACTTCCTATGACGAGTATAATTGAGAGATAGCACCATTTGATCGAGATAGTGGAAGCAATGATGATGATGATCCAATGATGATCCAGCTTTGATGATGATCTAGTGATGATCCAGCTTTGATGATGATCCATCTTTGATGATGATCCAAAGAAGAAGACTTGTGCCGATGAATTGTGTCAAGAGAATACCTTCCTAGTTAAGAGGGAGTGTTGATGTATTTGTAACTTCAAAATGTATTCACTTGTATATATTGTATTTAATTGGTCCCCGGTGCTCCTATCGAGAGAATCACTTGTATTTCTTTGTACCCCGATGTTCCTATCAGGAGAATCACTTGTATTTATTTGTACCTCGATATTCCTACCGGGAGAATTACTAAAAGTCATGAGGAATTCCTCTCCATTGTAAGTCAATTCATTAGTACCCTAGTTGTGGTTACTCAAGCCTACATAATTGAGTTAGGATTACTCGAGCCTACATAACAAAGTCAAATATTAAGTGAACAAAAGAATATAAATAGAGAGCGAGCCTCTTTATTTATCAGAGTCACACACACTCAGTTGTAGCACATAACTGAGAGAGAGAAGAAGTTGGGACAAGAGAGAGAGAGACAACTACTATCGGGAGATCATCTTTGTATCTTCGGGTTTTACTTTTGGTGCTCATTCTATCACTGAGGAAGTTGCGGGGTTTTCTCCTTTATGGTTTCCCCAAGGAAAATCTTTGTGCTGATTGTCTCGTGTGATTGATTGTTGTGCTTTTTATTCTCTCAGATAATATCCTAAGATCATATAGCTTAAATGATGAAAATCCAATAACTTTTACATAGGCTTGACAATAAGTTAGTCCAGACATGAGTGGAGATCATAAGTATAAAAAAATTTCCCAAGGGGAGGGACGAAACCCACAATCCCAACATGACTAAAGTAGCAATACCACACGGAGAACATAAGGAGCCCAAACAACTTATCCAAGGAGGCATCGAGGGTGGAGAAAACACACACCTGAGGGGATGAAAACAAACTCTATATCCATAGCTAAAACAAGAAAGATGGTAATGTATCCCATAGTAGAAAGAACCAAAAAAGACCATGCCACAAAAATAAAAAAGCTCTTAAATTGACTATATCATGCCTTCCTCAATGATTTCTCCTTCTAAAAGTTACGATAAGGAGAGGATGCCAGCCTTCATATTCAATGCTTCCTTGGATAAATGGTCTGCACTCATATTGTGCTCCCTACAGACATGGCTAAATTCATATAACAAACGAATTGAAGATGTCGGTAGTATAGCATATATGTCGGATATCCGACGAAATGCATTACTTTCTCCAACCTCTATAGATGAGTTCACATTCAGAGAGATTCTATCACTACACCAACTTGATCACACAACTTCTAGGTCACTTCTGCACTCTACATTGGCTCGACTATTCATTTTCTTGGCCACTTCTCTCTCCTTACTCTACACCCACAGGATTACATATAACTTAGATAAACTTCCAATTCATCACAACAAACTCCTAAACTAAATGTTATAAAATTGTAACAAATGTTTAATAATAGAGTCAACCCCTGTATCCAATGAACCGAATAACTCAATCCTTAGCTATTTATTTTGTCATTAACTATTTTCTTGATATTTACACAAGTGTCTATGAAGATCATATATTTATGCATGGTTTTAGGCTTCCTAAAACCAATTTACAAACTTAGGAAAATTACACTAATTTCCTTTAAGATAATCCAAACCCTTGGGAAATATGAAGACCCTAATGTCTGAATAACAATTTGAAGATTTTGATGAGAGTGAGATGATCTTGCATCAACATGAAACAATAAAAAATCCAGGTGGAAGGTTGGTTTAAGTAAAGAAGAGATGTATTGTTATGAGATGATCTAAAGTTGCATCTCAAACAAACTCCAATCGATGATAGAAAGAAACTTATCCAAATCAACACCCATAACAGTTTCAGGAACCTTACAACCACGCCTAACCAACTCCTCATCTTTAGGGTGGAATTTTTTCATAATTACTATACAATTCATAATATGGACAGCTACATTCTTCCCCCTTCAACATAATAAAATCCAATCAAATATTCAACGTAATATCTTGGTTCACCCTAAATCTCTCCATCCTCTGTGGGATCATTCTCAAACTCTTAAAGATGAAAATTTCTATGTGTATCGGTTTCATTCCATGGGATTTGTTCCACATCATCCATAAAATTTGCATTCATGAAGTATGAGATGCCCCACAACCTCTATCCTTTCATTATTGGAAAAACTACGGTATAGAACTATGAGACATTATTGGATTACCTAGTAAATACCCAAATGGAAAATTTCAGTTGAAATCATGGTTCTCTCCTCTAACCAAAAAGACTCCCATGAAAAAGCCTAGTTACAGTCCAAACAAAGAAGTCCATTCCATTAGCCCTAACATAATGGACGACTGGGATATTACCATTCAACACTTAAACCAGAAACTACTAAAGGCCAGCTTAAGAAGAGACGATGCACTAACATAGGTTAGCCAACTAAGGTCATCTATGGAAGAAATGGAGAAACAAATGAAGAAATTGGAACTGTATTTCCAGGATCAGAAGCATGCATTGAACCAAGATGAAGTTGGTATTACAAGTTCCCAGGGTTCTAGTTTAAATAACCATGGATTCACAATGAAATTCCATGACCACAAAGCTATAACATATGATGCAATGGTAGAACCCTTCCTTCAGGCTGTAGCAAAATCAAGAGTTGCAATGAGACAGTTATGCAATACTATTATAACATTATTACAAGAACAATGTGATGGTAAAGGAATGGAAGGGTTTGGCTAATTAATACCAACCTTCCAAAGTTCTTTCCAAGTGTGCATCAAACAATAGTTGGGTGAATGAAACAACATTCATTGAAATTTTATCACATCTTTTAATATAAATGTAGATTGCACATGAAAATCAACATGCATGCACACGTCTCAGATGTTACTCTTTGGACTATACCTCTTTTTGTCATCAAGTATGATCATTTTCAGTCATTGAAGAACAATTTTCAAGTAAGGGTACTTAATAATGTTGAACAAATCCTTCATATGGTATATGTGAATCTTGAAGGCTGAACACTCCTCCTTGATAGGATAGGAAACTCCTTGATATGGCATCAAATCCTCTAAATGCTAGATGGAAAACTTTCTCGAATTACCAAGCTTCTTGTCCCAGAAACTACCCATCATTTAACACAGTGAATAAAATGGATTTCTTTGCAATGTTTCAAAGGAATGTTCCTACAAGAAATTGCTTCACATATTGCCTAGAACTGAAGATGACCATGCACTTGTTTAAAAAAAAACTAAGGTTTTATGTTGATCTTCAACTTTTACAAGTAAGACCCAAGTTGGGAGGCCCAGGGAGGCCTTTTAGATTTAGACATTGTATCTACCAAACCCTAAGTCGAG
>LPNX010494942.1:1833500-1842299 GCA_001517045.1 Pseudotsuga menziesii
ACCCTCTTCATTACCTTTGTCTAGGTTATACTTTATTGACCTTCCTCTTGGATTGTGTCTCACAACAAATGACCAACCTGCTTTACCTGGAACCTCCGAGTAAAATACTTGTTCACATTGGCTTGGAAGAACATAGGGCTTTGTTCCTGGCTCAAACAACCTTGTATTTGCCATGGTAAATCCATTATCATGTTCAATAATAGTTCTATTGGGATCACGTTGATTCAATCGTAACCTGTACCATTTGAAAATGAACAGAACTACCTTGAACGATTTAAAGTCACACTATAGAATATCTTCCAAATACCCATAGTATCAATTTTCTGAGAGTTCTGGATGTCCGTCACTTCTAGATGAAACATTGGTCACCACAAAGACTGCATATATTCCACAATCTGATGTTTTCTTTGTTTCATCCAATTTTTTGATGCTATATCTACAACCATTGCAGACCATATCCTTATGGTGTTTTACCTACAACAAGCAATACATGAAAATATTACATAATGATTCAATATTTATGATTAACTACATGTTTATGCAACCATACATGGAAAAGAATAGCATACACATCAAAATGTAATTTGCAAAATAACAAATTTAGAGTGATTGATTAATATGCTTGCTTGCTTATCTTTTAAACCATATGCTAAAAGTGATTTCCCTTTCTGTAAGATTTGTATCTCCATTGTGATGTGTTGCTTTTACCAATGAAGTCACACCTTCCCATGATATTCCATGACTTGATTTTTCGCATGTTCAATCCATACCTTCATCCAGTCAATATTTTTTGTGATGTATAAATGGATTGCATCCCACTCTCGACCAACTGCTTGATGGCAATAAACATTAAAATTCAAGACAGATGTAAATTTTCTGAACAAAGTATATGCTCTTAATTGATTCAATAAATTAAATATGCAATTAGAATATATATGATATAATTAACATCCACTAGCTAATAATTACCTTTCACCTTCCTTGATCTACCTTTCCCCTTCAGGTACCCCCCTTCAAAAATGTTATTGAATTCTTGATCACAAATGCGACACTACAACAAAAACTGGATTTAGCGTCGAATTTAGCGCCGAATTTTAGTGTAATTTTTCCCAACTGTGGTGAACAATCCGGCGCTAAACCTGGCGCTATTGTACATTTTTCGTAAAACACCGTCTATTGCATCTTTTTTTCCATCCTTTTTAACATCCATTTTTGCGTCCATTTTTGCGCCCAATTTTTTGCATCTAATGTTACGCCTTTATTTGCGCCCAATTTTTCAACTTCTATTGCATCTTTTTTTGCATCCTTTGTTACATCCTTGTTTGCACCTAGTTTCACGCTCATTTTTGCATCCAATGTTGCGTCTTATTTTGCTCCTAGTTTTTCATTGAGTCTTACACCCAATTTTGCACCATGTTTTACATAAAATTATGTGTCCAATTCTGCATCTAGGTTTGCATCCAATTTTAGGCCCAATATTGCGTCTAGTTTTGCGTCCAAATTTACTTATAATGTTGCATCCCCATTTGCATCTAATTTTGTATCTTGTTTTATGTCTTTTTTTGTATCCATGTTTGTGTCAAATGTTTCATCTCGTTTTACGTCATATTTTGCATCTAGGTTTGCACCTAGTGTTGCATCCCGATTGATGTCTTTTTTTGCACTATGTCTGAGCCCAATTTTGCACCCAGTGTTGTGCCTAGTTTTGCGCCCATGTTTGTATCTAATATTATTGCATCTAGTTGTGTGTCCAATGTTGCATCCCATCTTGCATTCAATATTACGTCTAGTTTTAGATCCAATGTTTTGTCCCGTCTTGCATCTAAAATTGTGTCTCGTTTTAAGTTTTTGTTTGCACCAAATGTTGCTTCCAGTTTTGCACCTGGTGTTATGCCTAGTTTTATGTCCATTGATACACCATATTTTGTGCTCAATTTAATGTCCAATTTTACATCTAGTTAGGAATCCACTTTTTCATCTATTGTTGCGTCTAGTTTTGGACATATTATTACATCTTGTTTTGAGTCATTAATTGTGTCTAATGTTGAGTCTCTTTTTGCATCCAATTTTGCGTTTAGTGTGACATCCATTTTTGTGTCCACATTTGCGTCTGACATAAGGTCGGATTTTGCATCCACTTTTGTGTTTGATGTGACGTCCACTTTTACATCATGTTTTGCATTTAGTATTGCATCTAATATTGCATCCATCTTGCACTACTACATTTTTTACCTTTAGAAATGCATTGCAATATCATTAGGGCATAGAGGAATCGAACCACCAATCTCCTTCTTGTAAAGCAAGTGCTCTTCCATTGAGCTAGCACCATTTAAGAATCAGGAAGAGGAGCAATATTAACACATAGATTTCATCATTTGTAATTCTAATAAAAGACAATAAGATCCAAAGACAAACATGCTTAAAATCCAATTTATTTTTCCAAACACACTAATAAGCAAAAAAATCTACCGTGCTCAGGCAACAAAATATCCTAAATAATTACGCAATCTATTAAAGTGGTCCGCAAAAGGGTCTTAGAGAACAACATAATGTATCGATGCATACCTAATAACATAAACTTGATATGGACAAAGAATAAGGGATGTGTTTAAGAAATAGTTGTAGAATCCAATTGAGGATGTGTGTGTTGCTACATAAATGTTGTTATTCATTGATGGTGTGATTTTGTTCAGCATGGATGTTAAGAAAAGAAATCATGAATGGTTACTAAAAGAATACACCTACTATGTGCATCATGCATGATATAATGAATATTTTAACAATGTACACCAACAAAGACAATTTATATTAGCAAAAAAATGATTAGCCAAGGGCTCACGACCAACCCTCAGGCAGACCCATAAGGGCGGTCGTGGCCTAATTGTCCCTTCGAGCAGCCTGTAGGCATACCCGTGAGGGTGCTGTAGCAGCCCGAGGCTGAACAGACCCTCAGGGCAGCCCATGGGCAGTCCATAGGGGCACGGGCTAGTTGCTAGCCCTTCAGGTGGCAGCATAGCTGCCACACAGGGCAGCTAGTAAGATGTCTGGCAACTGAGGCCCAGATCAAGCAAATAGGGCTACTACAGCCAACCGGGCAGGCCAGAAAGACAGACGGGCAGCAAGGAGGACAGTCCAAGCAGCAGATCAGGCAGTCGTACATACAGGTGTAGACAGAGAAGTACAGGCAGGCAACTAGCAGGGTACAATCGGGCAGCAAAATTCAGATCTAGGCAGCCTGAAATTGTTAGGTAGGAGAGGGAAAAGCCCTAAATTGCGCAATTTTGATGTAATTCTAGAAATTGATCTTTTGTTTCTGTGGTTAACCCTATTGGGGTTTGTGGAAATTTTTGAAGAATTTAGTCATCTCATTTACGAGATGAGTTGCTAATGCTTTTTGGGGGTTTTGTCCTTTAAAGAATCCCCAGTGACAAAACTCTTGTGTCCATTGTGTTGATGTGATGAATGTTATTTTACTGCACTTGTCATTTGTTTAAAGTTAATCTGCGAATTTTTTAAGTATTCATGCTAATGCTAAAATTCAACAGTTTGGTGCACACATTGATGCATGATATTGTCAAGCATAAGGAGAGTGGATGAATATGACTTGTAGAAGAAAGGAAAGAAACTCATCAAAATTATTACCTAGCATAAGAAGTTCCACTTCATTTATGGCACCTACTCTAAGTTGTTATTGCTTAAGATTACAGAAACTAGATTTGGTAGCTATTTCCTCACCTTTAAGCACCTATTGAAGATAAGACAGGGTTCAATTGATATGGTAATGAGTGATATAAAAGGATATCTTGAGTATTGATAGAAATGATGCTAATGCAGAGAGGGAAGCCATTCTTGATAGCACTTTTGGTCACAAGTTAGTTATGTTTTGCAACTCATCACACCAATTTATAACATGATTTGATTTGCAGATTTAGATCCCCCAGCCATTGGGGAGGTTTATGAGCAAGTGAACACCGTACTAAGCAAAATTAAGAACATTGTTGAGCCTAGTGATGAAAACTTGTAGAATCATACTTGAATAAAGTGGAAAAACTATTCAACTACATGCCTCAGCATATGTCACTATGTTCTTACACCAAAATACTATCATCCATCATGATTACAACTTGCAAGCACCAATGGTAGGTGGGGTGAAGAGAAAACCACACCAAGGTCCAAAGGTGCAAGCTGGTTACATGCAAGCGTTAAACAAACTAGTCTCCGACGAGTGTGATACCATATGACAAAGATTGATCGACTAGATCAGTAGCACTGGCATCCATGGCTTTAATCGTGTCCATGCATTAAGAGATTGAGATAAAATGTCTTTTCTCAAGTGGTGGAACATGTATGGCAGTTCTTCCCACAACTACAACATTTGGCGGCACAGATGCTTTCAAATGTTGTGAACACTACTTCTGCAGAGAGATGTTGGAGCACATACAACTCCATCCACAACATCAAATGAAACAAGTTGAATGTAAATCAATCAGAGAGTTTGGTTTATGTGCATGGCAACTTACAATCATTTTCCCAATATTGTGAGGAATCATAGAGGAATCATAGATGGATAAAGCATATAACACTTGGGACAATAATGCAAAGGAGTAATTTGAAGAACGGCATTGGTTTTGGACCACTCGAAGACTGCTCTTTTTTATGATGATTCATGGTGAGACGCAACCCCATCTACTGCCATGGTCAACTTGACAAAGAATCCAGCAACAAGAGCTTCATATCCAGGTTAATCTTCACAATTACCAGATCCACTACCAAACCGACTTAGGGGTCATGGAGGTCTATCTTTGTGGCGCCATGAGGAAGGAAAAGTAGATAGAATAATTGTTTATCCTTTTTCACTTTATTTGCCATAGATATCAGCACAATTTAGTGTTTTGGTCTTCAAATTGCAGTTAAATTATAACTTATCAAGATGGCCTATTTTGCAAACATAACTCTTTGGTCATGTGGATAGCCAATTTGATTCCATGACTTCATGGTCTAAATCCTATTGTATGGTTGAAATATTTGTAAGTTTGTAAATACTAGGTAGTTGTTACTCTGAAGATTAACCATTTAATCTACTATGGATGGCATTTCTAGCTTCATAATAATGCAGTATTCATGTACTAAATAGCACAAATGTGCATGTTTCCGTATTTTCTACAACTAATTTGTCATTTTGCACCTTTTTGGAGAATATATAAAAATATATGTTATATAAAAAGCCTCCCGAGACAGCTTCACTCCCGGGATTTTTAGGAAATGCCACTCAAGGCATTTCCACTCCTCCCACGTCACTCTGTACTTTGGTAACATTGTCCCAAACTATGTGGTAGGCCATGCGTAGATCATGCATAAATGGCTAGATACAAAACTAATAATGAAACAATCAGAGCCAAGGATGAGGATTTCATGGACGTTGTTGAGATATTTATGGATTATCTTAAATATGGCATATTGTTATGGTCACCTAACGCTATAAAAAGGGACCTATCGTACATTTGAAGATACAATGGGAATGGATTGATTACTCTCATACCAAAAGTTAAATTAAACAGGCACAACAATAAAGTCAGAGTCACACAAAAGTAGAGGACAAGAGGGGTTTACAGTGAAGAAACCCACAAGGGGAAACTCTAAGCAATCATTCCAATCCCTGCGTATAGCGTCAGATGTACAGTAGGTCCCTTCAAATAGCATTAGGAGACCATAACAATGTGATTTAAGATATTGTTATCATAAAAAAATCCATGAATATCTCAATATCCTCTATGAATCATCATCCCTAACGTATCTCATTGTCCTCACTAGTTTTGTACATAGCCATTTATGCATGGTCTGTTATGTCACATATTAGAAATGTATTTATGCAGCCACATAGTTTAAATATTAATCATCACAAGTATGAGTTATTCCTTCAATGCTTAAGGGAAAAGCATGCATAAAAGGCATTGTGAGTTGTTTTGATGAATGTGATTTCCTCAATCATAGCAATGTGAAGGGAATGGCATAAACATTTAGCAGTAGCCAATTATCAATCACCGTTATGATCCCAATCCAAGGGTAAGAACCTAAATATTAACTGTTTAAATTGCAAACAGGCTCTGACACACAGATCTGAACTATTAGAACAGAGATCTAAGACCCTGTGCAGACCACAGCAGATAAATCTGCTAGGAAATTTTCTGCTTTGTGGAGATAATAGCTAGATTTGATAATTATTGCAACAAAAGGATGCCTACAATCAGTACTCAGCCATTCTAAACAAAAACCTGCTAATTTACAGCAACTGAATAAACGATCTGACAGAATTCTGAAAACTGATCTTTTTGTATTTTTCTTCTTTCTTCTGAAAATTTGGAAAAACTAATTTAGCAGCGCAGAACTATTTCTGAAACTCAAAACTGAATGATGATGATGCTATCACTGATAATACAATAGGAGTGCTCAAATTCCACCCACTTTAAGCAACGCAAGGTTGTCAAGCATAGCCTCTAAACAACCCACCAGATCCACCAAACCTTAACATTATTTAATCTAAGGCATGAAGGAATATTTATAGTTAATTTTATATCTCTTCACCATAATGACCCCATCCACCGATACTAGCCCTCATACAATACCAAGGTTTTTTTATTCAGAGTTCTGGCACTTCTTAGCTAGCAGAGCACAAAATTCTTCGGGTATCATGACAGGGCCCCCACCATGAATTATTTTGCCCCAAACCAATCGTAATGCTGACTGTTGAAT
Source organism: Pseudotsuga menziesii (assembly GCA_001517045.1). Lineage (NCBI taxonomy): Eukaryota > Viridiplantae > Streptophyta > Pinopsida > Pinales > Pinaceae > Pseudotsuga > Pseudotsuga menziesii. The sequence continues at coordinate 1,840,251 of LPNX010494942.1, forward strand.
TTTTTTTAAGCCTTACCATTCAGTAGCTTCTAAGAACATATCCTTTGTACATAGTTTCTCATGTTGTTATTTTATTCAGAGTTCTGGCACTTCTTACCTAGCAGAGCACAAAATTTTTCGGGTATCATGACAGGGACCCCACCGTGAATTATTTTGCCCCAAACCAATCGTAACGCTGACTATTGAATTTTTTCAAGCCTTATCCTTTGTACATAGTTTCTCATGTTGTTATCAGTGCTTTAAGGCAAAAGTTGAGCAACGGGACTACTTTCTTCTCTACATTTCTAAATCATCGTGTTCATGAGTTTGAACACCAAAAGAATCATGTGAATCAAGAGCGTCTATTCCAATCTATTGCATTGCCAATTCCAACTGAGATTTAAGATGAGCTCTATCACACATCTCCAAGATAGGTCCAATAAAGATGTAAATAAGAAAAAAAGACTCAATGCAATGCTAATGACACCAGTCCAACGCATTGATGTCTGTTCATGCCCTGACAGGGAAATTTTATAAATGTACGTCAATGTAAATCCATAATTATATATTCATGTACATCAACGTACAACAAATATAGGTTTATCGGTTGTAGGTGCAGATCATGATGTTAAAATACAATGATATAAGACATCACTCCAGCAAAACAAACAACAAAACTACTATCAAAAGGATATAGGCATTAAAGAGTGAATATAGAAAAATGGCATAGTATGTGATAATTATTTGAACCAAATTTCATAAACATTGAGGCTTAAAAGGCCCCTAGAGTAGTACATCAAACCATAGAAAAATCAGGAAAAAATAAACTGAAAAAGCACTGGTCACATGACTAATATTCACATTTTAATAAAAAATAATATATTCATGTACATCAATGCAAATCCAACCCATTAGACGCAATATATGCAAATCTTATAGCAACAGGGTTTGTCAAGTCGGTGAAAGAGGTGGGGTAATATTGCCCCACCAGGGATCAAGACTCACCAATGACAGGCTTGTGTTTATGCTCATGCTTGTGGATGCACCAGCACACACAAAAGTTGGGGCCAAGTACAAGTCCTAAGGATCTTTGGCAGAATTAATACCTCCCACTCGCAGCCTCTTAGCCAACGGATGCCAATTAAATGGTACTAGTTGCACTTACCAAGTAGGGGTAAGGTGTGCAAGCCACGTCGATATAAGAGGAAACCAGTTCAAAAAATATATGCAGAGTTTGGTTATGTATATAGGCATTAAAGGGTGGATATAGGAAAATTGCAGTGTAATATATATTTGAACTAAATTTCATAAACATTGAGGCAGTAAAAGGCCCTAGAGTACACCAAACCAGAACAAAATCTAAACCATTTTTCACATAAGAAATATTCAAATTTCAACAAAAAAATGTATATTTGTGTACATCAAAGTAAATCCAAACCATTAGACATAATATATGCAAATTTTATATAAATGTGGGATTGTAAAGTCGGTGAAACGGGTGGGGTGATATTGCCCCCACTAAGGATCAAGACTCACCAATGACAAGATCATGTTTATGATCGTGCTTGTGGATGCACAACGGCACACAGGTTGAGGCCAAGTGCAAATCCTAGGGATGTTTGGTAGAATTAATACCTCCCACTCATGACCTCTCAGCCAAAGGATTCCAATTGAATGGTGCTAGTTGCACTTCCCAAGTAGAGATAAGGTGCGCATGCCACATCTTTATAAGAGGAAGCCAGTTTTAAAAAAATATGCAAAGTTTGGTCATGTATATAAGCATTAAAGGGTGAATATAAAAAAATGGCAGAGTGATAAATATTTGAACCAAATTTCATAAACATTGAGGATCTAAAATACCCCTAGATTCCAAACAAAACATACTACAACAACACAACAACATATCCTCAAAAACATCACCTAGATTGGGATCCCCACCAACACCCTTTAGATATGCATGGGTATCAATGCCATCAACACCATTGGCTTTGCAAATGGTTCCATGTCCATCAATACCATGTCCTCATCTACAAACATTGTCTGATGGGGCTCATCCGTATATAGGGTAGG
>LPNX010494954.1:0-39511 GCA_001517045.1 Pseudotsuga menziesii
CAGATGTCGTCCTACAACCAGTGCAACCCATAGCCACTACTAGTCGACCACCTCCCGGTGTCGCTACCCCATCCACCCCCACGAAACCACCTTCCGGTATCGCTACCCCGTCAACCCCCGCGAAACCATCCCCTATTCTTGCCAAACCCATTGGGGGCAGAGGCCCCCAACCTTACACTGCTGTCCCACTTCCTAAGACAGTCCAAAACCCCCCTGTATTCCGTGCCCCTCCCAAATGTGCGCTCTGCGATGAGTTGTGCCATGCGACTCACCTATGTCCTCATTTACCAGCATTAAAGGAATACATGCAAATGCTCGACGACGACCCCACCATCCCGATGGTCCATCTAGAGTCAACCCCTACGCCTCGCGACAAGTCCTTACGCACCAACCACCCATGTGCCTTATGTGATATTTACGGGCATTACTCCCATCACTGTCCCGATCTCCCCGAATACAGAATAGCTCTCTTTGAGATGAACAATCGGGATTTGGAGACGGCAGACCTCACCATTGACGAGATCCTCCCCTCAAATCTGGATCCTGAGACAACCCAACTCCCCATTGTGGAGATCCACCCCCCGGAATCTTCTTCTTCAAAAGAGTTCGAGACCATTTATATGTTTTCTTCCATCACCACCCCCCCGGCAACCAATCTGACAACCCGAACATTCTACAGTGATGAATAAATTCTTGAGGCTCTCACCGCCCTAGATTATCCCTGGGATGACATGCATCATCGTTCGTACTTTCTTCCAGATGAACCATCTTCTAGCACTGCTCCTCAATTTGCAGTGGAATCCAAAGACTTCCTTCCCCCGAAGGTCGACTGGTTCAAGGACCCTATTCCTGCTCCTGACGCCTTCGAAGAGGGTAACATGGCCAACATATCACCTGTTATCCAAGTCGATCTTGCTGCCCCTGGGGGCACCCCCGAACTCATCGCTTTAGGAGAATCTTGCACTGAGCAGGAGGTTGACGAGTACAAAGCACTCTTCAAAGAATTCCGTGATGTCTTTGCCTGGTCCTATACCAAAATGCCTGGCCTTGACCCTGCCATTATAGAACACCACATCGACACATGGCCTTACATAACCCCCGTTCGTCAGAAACAGCGTCCCATACACCCCTCCAAACTCCCAGCTGTCAAAACAGAAATCGAGAAACTTCGCACAGCAGGATTCATTTATCCTATTGCTTATACCACATGGGTTTCAAACCCTGTTCCTGTCAACAAGAAACAAGGCACCCTTAGAGTTTGCACTGACTTCCGAGATCTAAACCGCGCTTGTCCCAAAGACAATTTCCCTACGCCATTCATTGACCAGCTCATCGATGCGTGTGCGAGGCATGAAGTCCTCTCGTTCATGGACGGTTTTTCCGGATATAATCAGATACAAATCCGCAAGGAAGATCAATACAAGACCACTTTTACTACCCCATGGGGCACTTTTTCCTATCGTGTTATGCCTTTCGGTCTAAAAAATGCTGGCGCAACATTCCAGCGGGCCATGACCTACTGTTTTCATGATTTGGTCCACATCCTGCTCGTATACCTAGATGACCTTACAGCTCATTCCCGAAAATGATCAAACCACCTAAACGACCTTCGGCAAGTTTTTCTGCGTTGTCGCAAATATCAAATCCGCTTGAACCCACACAAGTGTGTTTTTTGCGTTCCGGCAGGCCGATTGTTGGGGTTCATTGTCTCCCACAAAGGAATTACTGATGATCCACTGAAAGTCCAAGCCATCTTAGACCTTCCCTCTCCCCGAACACTCAAGCAGCTCCAAAGTCTGCAAGGGCGATCTAATTTCCTTCGACGCTTCATTCCCGATTACGCCACAACCGTTCATGGTTTCTTGTGCCTGCTCCGTACCCGAGTACCCTTTGTCTGGGATGAACAAGCAGAAGCTGCATTTAATGCCCTCAAGAAATCTCTCACACAAGCCCCCTTGATCTCCCCTCCGGATTTATCTCAAGATTTCATCCTCTACATCTCGGCATCCAAGTATGCCGTGTCAGGAGTCTTGGTCCAAGAAGACGCCTCACGACAAGAACATGTCATTTACTACGTTAGCCAGACCTTGTCCGGCCCACCCCTACGTTATCCACATGAGGAGAGACTAGCCCTAGCAGTGGTCTTTTCCGTCCAAAAGTTGCGACACTACATTTTACTTAGTCATACCACAGTCGTCGCCGACTCTAACCCCATGGTCTATCTCTTAAACCGGCGGCTCCTGCAAGGTCGTATGGCCAAATGGGTCATTATCCTCCAAGAATATGACCTTACTTTCCGAACACCCAAGACCACCAAATCCCTTGCGCTTGCCCAGCTTATGACGGATCTCCCTTCCTTTATCCCAGCCCCACCTATCTCCGAAGAGTTACCCGATAATCACTTATTTACCATCTTGTCCGATGACCCGTGGTACGGCGATATCTTGTTATATCTGCGCATGCAGAAGTTTCAACCCACAGTCACTCGGAACGGACTTCGTCGTATCCGTCACCATGCCTCTCGCTACCTCCTCATTGGAGATGTCCTTTACCGGCGAGGAATCGACACAATTCTTCGTCGTTGCCTTACACATGAGAAAGCTGAACAAGTCCTTAATGATTGTCATAGCGGTGCCTGCGGCGGCCATTTCTCAGGGATGGCCACTGCCCAAAAGGTCATCCTCACCGGATATTTCTGGCCCACACTCTTCACCGACTGCATCAATGCGGTCAAGCATTGCCATAACTGCTAACTTTTCGCCCCCAAAGCTCGGACGCCACCTGCTCCGTTACACCCAGTAGTCACTGTTGGTCCCTTTTGTAAGTGGGCCATCGACTTCATGGAGTGTAGACCCACATCAGCGAATGGCCATAAGTACATCATTGTCGCCGTCGATTATTTCACCAAATGGGCGGAAGCCATGCCCACCTTCAATTGTAAGGCTGACACGGCTGCCCGTTTCTTCTTCAACCATGTCATCACTAGATTCAGAGTCCCTAAACAATTGGTATCTGATCATGGATCACATTTTGAATATTGTGTGTGGCGCGAGTTATCCACCCTCCTCAAGTTCGAACACCAATTTTCCTCGGCTTACTACCCCCAAGGGAACGGTCAAGTAGAAGCAGTTAACAAAATCCTGAAAACCATACTCCAACGCACCGTCGATCGGCATAAGTCAAATTGGCACCATATGCTATTTCCTGCTTTATGGGCTTACCGTACATCCACCAAGACCGCCACTGGTTTTACCCCATTTCATTTAGTTCACGGTGTAGAGTCTGTCCTCCCCATTGAGTGTCAGATACCTGCCTTACACATCGCTGTTGAGCTTCTCCCCGATACATCCCCCCTTGAGCAACGTTTGCTATCCCTCGAACAAGCCGATGAAGATCGTCGTGCCACTCTCCAGAATATCGAAGCTGCCAAAACCCGCTCCAAAGCCCATTATGACAAACATGTTCACCCTCGAACTTTCCGCGAAGGGGACCTCGTCCTCGCCTATGACCAAGCCAACAACAAAAACGGTAAAGGAAAATTCGAGTCCATGTGGCAAGGCCCTTACATTGTGCAAACTTGCCTCGGCAAGGGGGCATACATTTTAGCAGACTCTGAAGGACGACCCTTCTCCAACCCTCGGAACGGGTTGTATCTTAAACATTTCTACCCATAACCGAAACCGCGACCTCATTGGTCCGCATTTGCACAGTTTGCTCTCTTTTTGTTTTTCACCATTTTTGACCAAAATCTCACATTTATTGCATTTTTGCATGCCCACAGATGGATCCTCTTCCACCTTGTTACATCGGCTTCGCTGATGGTGCCAGCCGCTGGTCTCCCAACCTAGCTTCCGCAGCATGGGTCTTATACTCCCCTTCCAATGAATGCATCCACCTTGACGGAATATGTATCGATGCTGCTACCAATAACTAGGCGGAGTATGATGCTGTGACCGGTATCCTAACTGCTGCCCTCCAGATGGGCATACGTCACCTTCATGTGATCATCCTAATGGTCACCTCCTTGCATCTTTTTGACTACATCATTTTTTGCCCATTTTTTTAGACATCAATAGTCGTCTCGGTTTGCATGCCACTTTCGCAGGAATCACCTTTCCGAGCTCGTGATGATGCATGAGATACTTTCTCACTCTCACCTAGGTACAATCATAACATTGTGTCCTGACATCTTGCTACCTTGATTAGCGCGCCCCATCGGCCGCCGTCTGATTGTTCCACACTTTTTACATGAGCCATTCACTCCTGTCATACTGCAAAGGTTTCGTTCTTTTGCCACCATTCAACCACCCTGCAAGGAGGCCCACCAGTGTTCCCCCCCCCCACCATCCGTTCTGATCATCATAAATGTCCCCTAATTGAACACTTCCTCCTTGCCTGACCATTCCAAATACAGAGTCTTCTTATTTGCTTTCAGACTCCTTAAAATTGAAAGAAACCACGAGCATGAACTGTCATGGGCTCGCAAAATCCACATGACAGTGCCATTCCATCAACACAGAGTCTTCTTATTTGCTTTCAGACTCCTTAAAATTGAAAGCAACCACGAGCATGCACTGTCATGGGCTCGTAAAATCCACATGACAGTGCCATTTCATTCCATCAGAGTCTTCTTATTTGCTTTCAGACTCCTTAAAATTGAAATCAACCACGAGCATGCACTGTCATGGGCTCGCAAAATCCACATGACAGTGCCATTTCATTCCATCAGAGTCTTCTTATTTGCTTTCAGACTCCTTAAAATTGAAAGCAACCACGAGCATGAACTGTCACGGGCTCGCAAAATCCACATGACAGTACCATTCCATCACTACAGAGTCTTCTTATTTGCTTTCAGACTCCGTAAAATTGAAAGCAACCACGAGCATGAACTGTCCTGGGCTCGTAAAATCCACCGGACAGTACTATTTTATATCCACACTTCTTCACATTCCCTAACCCCCGAAGCACTCCCCCCACGCCTCTTGGCGCTCTGATCGATCATCTCGGCAGCACCCCCAATCAGGTCGCCGTTGTTCAGAGTATTCTGCAGTCTCCTACCATTTTACTACAGCTTGAGTCTCCCTCATCCCATTCACCATCAGATGCTATCCCGATATGATCCTTTTACCACCAGTCAGTTTCATATGCTGCCCGATCATCCCCGCCATCATACTCTGAACAAAGGAAGTTTGAGTCCACCTACTCTACTTGCCCAGTTATCCCCCCCAGTTTATCACCCCTGCTACCAGTACTATCACATTTCCGTTTTGCACCTCGCGCTCCTGTCAAGGAAACATCATTGCCTTGATAGTTGCAGGTCTCCCTCTGTCGACGATAGCCCCTCTATTCCAGAGGATAGACCCAGAGGTCCCTGCGTCTTGGACCCATCACCATCTGTGGTGAGTGCCTACGGACCATTTTGAAAGGAATCATCATTGCCTCTCCGAATGGTTGTTTCTCACGTGCTCGACTTCAGTACCTTATTCGCATCGTTGAGAATCGCGCAGGATATATATCCTTTCCATTTCTGTGTCGAAGACCCCGGATTTTCCCCCGACTCTAGCACATTGGTGAGTCCCTTCGGAACGCCCAGTTATATGTTCCTGGGGATGTCCGGGCTGCGTTGGCGATTGTATCCGGAAGCCATTCATTTCTATGCTTCCTAGAGTACCCTGTTCAGTTCCAGCTCAGTGTACCATTGCACGTATGACCGTTGTCACTCTGATCCAGCAGCGCATCAGTTCCTTCAAAACCACATTCAGTAGCACTGCTGCCATTCCAGTGTATCAGTTTTTCAGCTCAGACATGGTCAGCTCAGCAGTATGATCCAGATTTGTGTCCCTTCCGGACCCTCATGATATGCACAGTGATTATCTACTACAGGTCCTTCATTTTGGGCCTCACAGTTATTTTTATGTATCTTGATACGAGCATGGGAATGCCCGCCTCGTCCATATATTGCGATTTTTTCCTCATCCAGTATTTGAGGACCATTTATATTGCTATGTTATATTCTGATACGAGCATGGGAATGCCCGCCTCGTCCATATTATCAGATGATCCCTCATCCATTATTGAGGTTATGTACTTTTCAGTCCTTGCAGGTGGTTCGAGATCGGTGTCCCGGACTTCAGTTGCTTCCTTCTCTTCTCCACACCCCAACAAAAACCAAATATGACTCATGATGTCCATCGGCCATACGATGAGCTCCTGTCCTCACACATCAGGGGGCAATCTGTTAACACCCAAAAATGGTTAACTACCTCATCTACCCCATTACATGGCTCATTTGTCCACTTTCCTACCATATCTCCATCAAAAACCCATAAAAAACCATCAAAAAGGTCACCAAAAAGCTTAAAATGCCTCCAAAAGGCTATAAAATCCGTTTTTCCTCCAAAAATATCCAAAAAGGAATAAAAAATATAAAATAATGAGGAAAAAAGAAGAAACCCTAATAGCTGAAACCCTAAAACAGCTAAAACCCTAAAAAGCTAACCTAAACATGGTTTTATAAATAAGTGATGGAGACCCATTATTCCATATCCATTATCATAAGCATCCTGCCTCTGCCGAAATTATTCTCGAAACCCTAGCTTACCATCAAGCTACTTTCACCATTGAGAACTCTTTTTGGCCCATTTCCACCACTGGAGAAGGAAAAGAAGCAGCTTGGAGTTCGAAGCCACCGACATCGGACCAGCGCAACGGACTCCATCAACCTCCTCATTGGAGGTAATATCAATAAAAATCATTATTCATTTCTTTACTGTTTCTGTTTCATGTTATTTACTTTTTACTGCTTTAGCTTCAAGAACGTAGTTAGATTAGTCTTTGTTTCAGTTTATCTTTGTTTAATTCATATACATCATTGTACTGCTACTAAGGATTCCAGATTCCTTAGTAGGTGCTCATCAGCACAAGCGAGGGTGAAAACCCTAGCTACAGCAGTAATCGATTTTGCAGAATTTGTAGACTATAAAATAGATAGTACTGAGATTTAATAGCAACATTAAAACAATAGTAAACCAATCATCCACAAAATTGAACATAAGAGTTTTTCACGGGGAAACCTTTTAAGGACAAAACCCCCAAAGCAATTAGTAATTCATCCTCTAAATGAGATGACTGACTCTATACATGAGCAGACAGAATGTAATCCTTTACAACAAATTTGGATTCAACATATGGACCAAAAGAACCCTGGTAAAGACTGTACAAGTTTGTTGCCACTAAACTGTTCAATCCTCAAATGTACTATTGTTGGATGCCTCCACGATGCCTCGAGCATCCTTTAACCAATTTCAGACTGTCTGTGTACCTTCGGATGCTGGTAAATTCCTCATTGATGACGGTTGTGTCTTGTTAGTTCCTTATCTGGGCTGTCGCGACCTGTACAAAACCCAAACTAAGCTTCTGTGTTCTTGTGTGTGCCCTAGCTGGGCTCGGGTGAATGGAGAATAGCCTGGAATAGCCCTAGCATGGATCAAATGCATAGAGAATGACCTTAGCAAGTCACCCATGTGTTGTAGAGAGTCCAGAAAATGCTCGGGTGCACAGAGATTTAGCCCTAGTAGGCCTCGGGTGCACTGTAAAAGACCCTAACTAGGTTAGGGTAACGTGGGATGGATCTGTAGAAGTGGAAGGGCAATGGAAGTGCTTCCATGATCTGGAGGCAGCAGACTGTATAAGTTTTCTACCACTAAATTGTTCAATCATTAAATGTACTACTGTTGGATTCCTAGAGCAGTCTTTAACCAATTTGAGTCTGTCTGTGTGCCTTTGGATGTTGGTACAGTCCTCGTTGATGACTGTTGTGTCCTGTTAGTTCCCTAGATGGGCTGCCATGACCTGTACAAAACCCAAACTGAGATTTTGTGTTCCTGTGTGTGCCCTAGCTACGCTCGGGTGAATGGAGAATAGCCTCAGCAGGGCTCGAATGCATAGAGAATGGCCTTAGCTGGTCACCCATGTGCTATAGAGACTCTAGACAATGCTCGAGTGCGTAGAGATTCAGCCCTAGGAGGGCTTGGGTGCACTGTAAAAGACCCTAACTAGGTTACGGTAACATGGGATGGATTTGTAGCAGTGGAAAGGAAATGGAAGTGCTTCCATGATCTAGAGGGAGAAGATACCTATTCCTCAAAGGCTGCGATTTTCTTCAAGAATTAAAACCAGCAAAGAACTTAGCAGAGAAACCCACGACTTGTCTCTTAAGAGCATTAATGATGATATTGATTGATGATTGACAAGCGAGGAGACATCTTTATTTATAGTTCATCAAAATGGAAGATGATTCCACACAATTACAAGGCCACCCTTGGGGTTTTCATTCTTTTNTATGGTCCAATGACCTTTTAATCTTTTGTTATTTATCTTTGAGGTACTTTGATTCTTCACTTGGTGGGTACTTGGACCAATACTAGGTGTGCTTGGGTTTCTTAGTCCTTCAAGTGATTCTATGACCACAATAAGTCATCTCAGGTGTTCTTCATAGTATTTATGGTCCATGCATGTCCACTCGAAGTGAATCATCATAAATAAGGAGGATTATTATTTTCTTCTCTTGTTCTCCTTGTTTCCATCAGTATCATGTGCTACGTATTTCAACAAGGGGTGGCTAGTCTCTTGAGAAGGTCTCATATCCCATAGATCAAGGAGAGGAGTGCATATATGTGTGTGGGGGGGGGGGTGTCATAAAGTTCATGTTTATTGAACAAATAGGACAAATACCATAGAGCGAGTAGCCTTAGTTCATTGTTGAGGGAAAAGAATTATTTTGCATGGTGAGGGAAAAGAATTAATGTTGAGTATCATGTCAATATACTAGGTAGAAATCTAAAGGGGTATAAAAAATGTAAATGCAAAAATTGATACATGCAATATACAGTGAAAATATGGGTTTTTTTAAGTTGGGAAGGAATATTGGGAGGGGGTTAAAAAATGATTTTGGGAGGTATTTTCCAATATTTTTTGAAAATAGGGGTATTGTTTCATATGCCACCAACGACCGTGCTATGGCATGGTTTCACTAAGTGAAGACCCCGTGAGGAAACCTTTATCAAAATTACCACTACTGCAAACAAAATTGTTCATGAGAAACACAAATGAAAGTAATTTAAAAAAAAATCCATACCTGGGGCAATGTAGCCTATATATCCTTTCAAAACAAGTGTTGAAGTAAGTGAATCACTAAAGGTTGCACCAACTAGTCTTGCAATACCAAAGTTTGTTACATTGGTTGTCATGTCTTCATCCATCAACACATTGTTGGATTTTATATCACAATGCACTACTTGTACAAAAGAGTCATGATGAAGATATTCGATGGCATGGGCCACATCTATGGCAATGCCTAATTTCCTTTTAAATCCCTGTTCACACACATGCTCACCATTGTTATGAATTGTATCGGGATATAAATGTTTCTCTAGGCTTCCATTAGACATAAACTTGAACACTAAACCTTTGAAATGGAGGTCGGAACATGAAGTTATGATTCTCACAAGATTACAATGTCGAACCTTTTTCAAGACACCACATTCAACTTTAAAACTTTTCTCATCCGGGTTGTTTTTCGATTTAAGAACTTTCACAGCAACAACTATGTCACCACTCAAAATTCCTTTATAAACCGATCCAAAACTACTTGATCCCAACAAGTTGGCCTCACTGAATGCCACAGTTGTTGTGTGAAGCTCTTGAAATGAAATCCTTTGGCGCTATAGCTTTTGAAAAGTGGTTTGTAAGAAATCAAAGTTTTTCACATGCATATTTCCTCTCCAAAAGAACCCCAAAATTAAGCAACACAATATAAACACAATAACTCCACTCATTGGAAGTAGTACCTTTTTCACAAATGAAAAATGATCTTTCAGTGTTGGACATGCGAGTAACCCAAATTCTTGTGGTCCATAAAGGTTAGGATTTCCAATAAAGGACATGACATTTGTTTGATTTGTGAAAACCCCTTCTTTAGGAATTTCCCCTATGAGATCATTGAAAGACAAATTCAAACACTCAAGTATTTTCAATTTTTGGAGAGTAATTGGTATTGTACCTAATAAGGAGTTGGAAGAGAGATCTAGGTTCATTGTTATTGTGTATAGAGAGAGTATTTATAAATGGAAGAAAAGAGAGAGGAGGGAGCCGCATGTTTTGTGGAAAGAAACAGAGAAGGTAATTGTTCATTGTTGTTGTGTGACAGAGTAACGACAGAGAAAGTGTCATCGTGTATATGATCGGCCACGTGAAAGACAATCCACGTGAGCACAATGATATCTTTCCCCATTGAGTGAAATGATAAATATAAAGTAAAAATACTACGTCTAATGTCTCTCTCATTTTTAAACAGACACCAACTTCATCAACCATCTTTAGGCTATTTTACATTTACTTTATAAACTTCAAAGTAAAATTGGTAGGATTACCATTTAAACTGACTATTTCCTACCTTACATAAAATTTAAATACTATTTAAAATTAATTTATTATAAATTTTAATTAAGTTACAAAATATAGGTTTTACTTTTTTTATTTTCTTTCATTTATCATAGTATAAAAAATTTTACCTGTTACATTTAATATTAAATGTTAGAATTATAAATTTCTTCCAAACTTCCACCATTCGATAACAATATATTTTCTTTGAATTAATCGTATGGAGAATGGGCATGTTGTTTATTGCATGATAGATAGTAAATTGTAATCACTTTAAAGTCATATTTTTAAACTTTGAATTATTCATTAAACTTAAAATTCTATTTTAAAATATATATATATCTTATTTGCTGGAGGTGGCGTGATATGATGTTGAATTGATCATTTTTATGTTATTTTTATCAAATTTGAATAAAAATATATATAACTTTAAAAAATGCAATTGATTCTTTTTTCTTTTTATTTAATCATCAATAATTATTGAACAAAATACCTAATCATCATATTTAATGTCATGTGATGGCTAGATTTGTCCAAACTGTTAACTACCCTTGGAGGCATAAGCATTGAGAAGCCAAGGCTAAGATCCACGATAAGATTCATGGTATTTTAAAACAATTTGCCAAGGCTAAGAGTTGAGAACATGATGGATGGTGTGTTGAGCTTTTACTGCATTTCTTTGAGATGCTAGGCATAGATTTATTGGATGCAGTTGGGGATTTTTAAGTATATGGTTATGTGTTTGGGAGTATGAATGCTACATTCATTGATCTCATTCCAAAAAGGGGGAAGGGGAAGGGGAAGGGGAAGGTTTTGTTAGGGAAAGTGTTCCTATGGCTAGGGTCGAGGCCACCACTATAGTAGGCATACAAAGACTGATATAGAACACTTTTGCAAGCATGAATTATATAAGGTTCAAGGGTTAGTAGGGTTCATACCTTACATACTGAAGATTGATGCAAGATTTCCTTGATTCCTCTTCTTACTCTCCAATTCAAGAGACCTACAAAACAAACTTCAACCTTCCTCAAACCAATTTTACCACATGTAAGGAGATAATAATCAAGATAACATGAAACCCTAATCTAATAACCATCAACATGTAATCATGAATAGAGATACAACACATATCATACACTGACTTAGAAAGGGAAGAGCATCAAAGATTTATTAATCAATGGAATAATGACAAGATATACCTTCTCCTCATGCAAGCCACATCGTGAAACCTTCGATCTGGATCTCTTGCTTCTCTTCTCCAAGAATCTCAGCCTCCAAGCTCTGCATCAAAAGCGAGATGACAACTAGCACAAAGGTAGGGGGAATGGGAGTCTCAATTTCACCAGCATAACAATGAAAAGGCTAAGTCCTCTTTAATGGACCCCTCTCCCTCTCTTATATAGTATTTGAAGAGTTAGGGTCGAATAGGGATCAGTTACAATCGAAGGAGAAGTTCCAAAACCATCCAAACCACCCCAACTTCGAGATTTTTCCAATTTTTTATATTTTTTACCACTACGGGAGATACGCATGGGTTTCCTTAAGCAAATTCGGGAGTGAAATGCAGGTTTCCTTAGGAATACTTGTGAATGGGTCAAAAAAACATTTTTTAGGGTATTTCCAGGCATTTTCAGGGGTTGGTGTCCTTTAGAAATTTTTTCCTTGGTTTGATACCTTTCGAATGGTCCAAATAAGAGGTTAAATAAAGTTACATAACTCTATATATGGCTTGTCCATTCATAGGTTTCCTTTTAGTTGCTGACATTAACTTTCATGAAGTGTCATCATGCGACGAAAACATGTAAAAGTCGTCACAGACGAAGAAGTGCCATTTTGGGCTATAATAGAGACCCCCTAATGTATGAGGTTAGAGGGGAAGACGATAGGAGAAATACATTATAAAAAGGAAACAGTTGAGACAAGGAGTCAAAGAGACTAGATGATCCAAGATCGTAGGCTCGAACAGTGGTACCTGAAAGAGATATAAATGTTAGACAATACGATCTTTGGGACATACACGTCCATATACAAATAATCACCATAAATATACAAGCAGATCCATCATTTGTATAACTTATGTAACTATCACAACCGCACAATATGGAAAAAGGCGTCATATAAAATATAGAGGAGTCATGGCCACAAATGAACAATGTGGATCCATGCTCAATAATCGATCATATCCACAAGAATACAAGGTGGATCTATGTATTGACAAATTTCATATGAAGTGTGACAAGGTCTTCTGCAACTCAAGTAATAGCAAGAGATGATGATGTTACCATTGACCCAAGTTTTTCAATCCAAACCGTCCAAAGGTGTGAATCCTAACCATGTGAATAAATAATTTGACGTCGAACATGGAGGAAACCGTTTGATTACCGGTCACTGATGAGAACTATTAAAAAGTGAGGGAAACCACCATTAATGAAAATGGTCCCTAAGGTACCTGGTACATTATAACATGTGTGGATAAGAGGTATTGAAGTCAAAAACCTAAAGAATCCATCGAATAGGAGACATTAAGGTATTCATGTTACCCAATAGCGAGAGAAATTTCCAATAATGACTACAACCCCCAAGGTACCATCATAAACTCTAAATCTGATTTGTAGAGTAAGATGAGTTGAAGTCAATAGGAAGAGATCCATTGGAAGGAAGGAATTAAGGCATCTTCCATCATCCAACACAAGGAAAATAAAAGACTGATATGAGTTGGGGATGGGACAAAATTTCATAACAAGAACCACCAAAGCCATGATGTAATGAACTGATACAAGGGAATGGCCGACACAAAAAGGTAAATGAAACTACAGAATGGATGACACATGTTTTTATCCTTGAACAGTGAGAACGACATAGACGTGACTTAGGCAGCTTTGGAATCGAAATGTCAGATGATATAAATCTGCAATGTAGGATACACTGATAGATTCGCCATATAATTGGAAAAGTAACCAAATAGAGGAGTAAGAACTCCAAAATCAGGCTTAATCCTAAGGCCAAGAACTAGAACCCAACTTTTGATAGACTTAAACTAGTGTTTTGTTCAAGGAGACAAGACTTGCTTCCATGATACAAAATACGTTTGAAATGAACTTCCCTCTCCTTCTTTCTTGAAAAGGTTTAATGAGTCCAAGAAAGAAAACTCAGTACCTTCTTCATTCTTGGAAAGATCCAAGAATATATAGAATAATGCTTGATAAAGAACTAATTCATGGATTTTACGAGCACGAATTAGTGAATGCTCGATGGAATTTTCACAATTTGAGAGTCCAAAAATGACAAAGAAGAGTCTAGGGGGGCGCTTTTTCATAAAGTTAGTGTCCAAGTCTGAAAAAGTATAAAAAAATCCATAGGAGTATTAGCTTAGACAAACAAGGTATGTATTTTTCAGAGTTAGTTGGCAAGGTACGAAAAAGGGTTAAACTATCACCATACTGACACTCCTTCAAACACAAGTAGAAAGCTTCAGTTTTAATGAGTATGAAGGAAAGAAAGACTGCTCGATTCTTTTGTCCTAAATTTTTTGCGAGCATGAAAATGGAATAAAGAACGTTCATAATATTTTTTTGTAGTTTAAACTAGAGCATGAAAAAGAGAAAAGTAAACTCAAGCAGGTTCCATTTTCATAAATTTAGTCTCTAAGGAATGAAAAAGAGATAAACCTATACCTCTTGGTTTATCCCACAATACTAAGACAAGGTGGGGGTGGGTGAATCAGTATTGTCATTTTTTACTTTTAAAATAAACAGAATCAACAATCAAGACACATATTTTATCGTGGAAACCTCAAAAGAGAAAACCACCAACACAAACTCATTAATAAGATCAATTTATAAAATTGTTTACTTGTTGCAACAGAAAGGATGTATATACACCACATATTTTTCCTGCAACTACAGACAAGGATGATGCAACACCCCTATGGTTTTCTTCCTACTTCAATAGACAAGGATACTACAACACCCTATTCTCCAGCTATGACTGGAAGGAGGCTTCGACCCCCTGCAGACCTGTGGCCTACCCTAGCACCACCCTGCCACCCTAAACTGATTTTCTCAGTATTTTAGAACTGTTGAAAAACTATTCACCTTGGACTCTATCAGTCTTACTAACAGAGACACTTCATACTTTACACATTAATTCAATAAATACCTATTTTTAAACTTTTTTGGGCCTTAGAGACTAAATCATACAAAAAAGGACCCCTTTGGAGTCTTCTTCCGTATTCGTTCAGACTCTCTAAACATGAACGATACCGAGTTTTCTTTCATTGGACTCGTTAAATTAAACATTGAGAGACCCATTTTGGGAACGCACCCCTCCTCTCTTAGGTTCGTAAAATATATGAGTCTGGACTTGTCTTCTGACAAGCTATATCGAGTGTTTGTTACCCTCTTTGAACTCGTAAAACCAAAAAGAGGCACTCATTGATCATGATGGGAAAAATGGGAAGGGAATCATTTTGCAAATAATGGCAGTTGTTTGTCATTACCTTTGAACATGGCACTTGTCTGCACATCATGTCAGTCAATTGGGTATTTAGCTGATCTCCATGATGATCCACTTTCATGAGTCATGTCAATCCTTTGAGTCTTTCAAAAGAATGCATTGTCCACTGTCGCATTGTGTGATTGTCTCATCTAGTCATGCTGCCAAGTATTTTTGTCATGCCGCCCGATGTTCAAAGGGGATTGGAAGAAGTTTTACCTCTACAGTCAACACAGTCTTTGTGTTAGTACTTTTGAGTGAGTCCTATAGTTACTACATTCACATCATTCCAAAACTTTCCCCTTTATCCATGAGCGGTACCTGGCCGCATCGCTTATGCCTTGTTGTCTAGAAGTGGTGCCACCACTTATAGCATTTGATCCATAAGCATTTCTAACTTGAACCGCTCTATCATAAGAGGAGAAAAGCGGTACCCTAGGTAAAATGGGAAAAAGAGAAGTTTCTCGAGGCTTCTAGATCATGAGCCTTGTGTCCTCCCTTATCCATATCACTATGGCTCAGTTGGGCTCGAGATCCCCCATCATAGGATCTTAGAGGCCACCTCATCCACAAATCTCTCAACCATTCCTATCCATTGAGCCCTATAAATACAAGCTCATGTCCATGGTTGAGGGGGGAGAACTTAGAGGTATTGTTATGTTGTTGGATTGACCACTTGGCCCAAGCTATTTGAGAGCATAGAGAACAAAGTTGAAGCTTATGGGGATGAAGTGTTGGTTTCATGGAGATGCATGTCGACACTAAGGCTTAGTTGGTTGTAAACTTCTCCATTCATCTTAATGCAAAGCTGATTTTCGTCCCACATTAATGTTGTTGTTGATTTCACATGTACATGTTGTTAGATTCCTTAGGCACTAACATGTATCAGTAGATTATATTCTGGCAGCTTTGATGAGTTTGTGTGTTTGATCTGATTGTAGGTACATAGGATTACTATTGAAGCATTACATTCCAGGTATCTATGGCATCCAGGGAGGGTCTTCAGCTTTTGTTGTTCATTTTTTCTGGATATGAACCATTCAGACTAGTGGAACACCTTGTTGTCCGTAGAAGGTGACATATTCCTACTTTTAACCTATGTCAAGAGTGAGAGAATCTATCATTAAGGCATACAGATCTTAAGGTACTAAGTTTTGTTTCTAAGACTATTTCCTGGATGATGAGCTGATGTCGACGGGAAAAGTCTCGTCAAAGGAGGGCCATGATGAGTCCCACATCAATGACACAAAACTTGGAACATAGTTCTGGAATCATGTGAATGTAGTAACCATAGGACTGACTCAAAAGTAATGACACAAAGACTATGTTGACTGTAGAGGTAAAAATTCTTCCAATTCCCTTTGAACATCGGGCGGTATGACAAAAAGACTTGGCACCATGACTAGACGGGACAAACACACAATGTGATAGTGGACAATGCATTCTTTTGAAAGACTCAAAGGATCGACATGACTCATGAAAGCAGATTGTCATGGAGATTAGCTGAATACCCAATTGACTGACATGATGTGCAGACAAGTGCCATGTTCAAAGGTAATGACAAACAACTGCCATTATTTGCAAAATGATTCCCTTCCCATTTTCCCCATCATGATCGATGAGTGCCTCTTTTCGGTTTTACGAGTTCAAAGAGGGTAACAAACACTTGATATAGCTTGTCGAAAGACAAGTCTAGAGTCATATATTTTACGAACTTGAGAGAGGAGGGTTTCGTTCCCAAAACGGGTCTCTCAATGTTTAATTTAACGAGTCCAATGAAAGAAAATTCGATATCGCTCATGTTTAGAGAGTCTGAACGAATACGGAAGAAGACTAAAAAGGGGTCCTTTTTCATATGATTTAGTATCTAAGGCCCGAAAAAGTGTAAAATCATATCTTAGAGAACTCTTCCAGTCATGATTGGCTAGAGTGTTCCTTTTTCGTAAATAGTCTATCCAAACCGAAAAAGAGATAACCTACCTTCGAAGAGACGACTCTTCAAATACTTTTACAAGTATGAAGAAGACAAGTACTCAACAATATTTGCATATTTAAGAGTATGAAAAGAGCTTAAAGAAGACTCTATTAGAATTTTTCATGTTTGAATCCAGAGCATGAAAAAGTAACAAACTAAGCTCAAACCAAATTTCATGTTTTAACCAGAGCATGAAAAATGAAAAGTAAGCTCAACACCATCTTATTGTTTTTAACGAGCTGGAAGATCAGTTGAAAGAATACTCGAAGATTGGTTTCATTTTTATCCAAGCTCGAAACCAATGTGTAAACTATGCTTGAAAAATCCCATTAACATGATATACAGAGGTTGGAATCTTGCCCCCAGCTTGATTGCTAGCGAAGCTTACCCCTAGCATGGTTGCTAGCAGCTCGACATGACCCCAAGCTTCGTTTCATCTGACTATTATTCTTCCATACCCAACCTAAAAACCTCGTTACTAATGTGAAAATGTTCACCAGGGGGGTAGGAAGAATGAGAATCAGGAAGGTGAAAAGAAGGTTCAAGTTCTAACACTAAAGGGAAGACTCGAATCAAGGGAAGGGGATCTATTTCATTTTTACGCAAGCTTGAAAAAAAAGGTAACTATTCTTGGAACATGGTTTCATTTTTATGCAAGCTTGAAACCAAAAGGTAAACTATGCTTAAGGAGGTCCATTTCATTTTTTAACGAGCTTGACATAGAATGGGAACTTTGCTCAAAGGCATCTATTTCATTTTTTAACGAGCTTGACACAGAATGGGAACTATGCTCATAGGCATCCGTTTCATTTTTTAACGAGCTTGACACAGAATGGGAACTTTGCTCAAAGGAATGGTTTCATTTTTATGCAAGCTTGAAACCAAAAGGTAAACTATGCTTGAGGAGTGGTTTTATTTTTTAATGAGCTTGAAACCAAAATGTAAACTATGCTCTCAAACCTGCTCCTACCAAACATGATATCCAGAGGTTGGTAGGTTGCCCCCATTTCATGAAAGCTAGTAGCTTAGCTCCATTATGATGTCCATAGACTAGAGCCATGCCCCCAATTTTACCTATGATGGGAAGAATCTAACTAGAAGAAGGGGAAGGAACCACAAGAACATGCAGCACATTCACGGCTGTTTGATTACTAGGAGTAATGCGATGGTCAGGTGTAAAAAAGGAAAGCTGATCAATGGTCACAATCTTCCCATCATGGGGAAAATGCATAACTCTAAAGAGTGTGGACACAACACCCTTCATGGCATAAACATGATCACGTCTAAGGAGCAGATTGAAATCTAAAGGACCTTGTACCACCATAACATCAATGTAGACAGTTTTCCCTCCTAATGTAATAGGAAAATAAGGAAGGGTCCCTAAAGGTGTAGTAGGTCTTTGATTAAAATCCAGTATCTGATCATTGGATGGCACAAGCTGAGGAGAGCCTAAATCTTTCCAAGCAGTTGAGGATAGGATACTAACAGAAGCCCCTTCGTTGACAATAGTGTGAAGAATCCACCTAGAAGTAACACTCACAACTATCTGGAAAGGAACACTTGAATGAAGATGAGACTATGTTAGGTTACTCTAGTCAAAGGAAATAACCTCATTACTTAGAGAGGGTTCTGTTGAAACAGACAAAATTTCCTCTTGTCGAGAACAATCAGAATGAAGCATAAAAACTTCAGCATATTTTGGTTCATTCTCTACTGGAAGAGAAGAACAAGACGAAGATTTGGTCAAAGAGACTACTTCTATCTTAACACTCTCTGATGAAAGAGTAGGATCGGGTCAAAATAACATCGACTCGACCACTTCACTCTCCAAAGGAAGAGTGGGATCAATTATAGATGAAACTGAATTGATCACTTGGTCAACCAGCGAGGATTCGAGGGATAATTTACTATCACTTGTTGGAATCACCTGTTGACGATCAGTAATATTTTCCAACCAACATGAAGCTTCATCCATGCTTGGACAAAGAAAAGTATGATGCATAGCCTTGCTAATCAAACAAGGATACAAGACTTTTCCCTTACGACCTTTTACCAATGGATGACTGGTTGAGGTAGTATTGTCAATATGATGATCATAGGTTGATTGCATAGATGGTTTGGACCTTTTAGACCACTCTTCTTGTACATGGGAGAGACTGGGACACTCCTTAAGAAGGTGGCCCCCCTTACAAAGCTTACAAGGGAACTTTGGTTTTCTGGGTGTTCTCTTAGAATGGGCACCATCAAGAGTAGATGGTTGTTGTTTTTTCTCTTTCTTATTCTTCTTGTTTTTACCCTTCCCTTTCTTCTTCTTATCACCATGACTACTAAGCATAGAGATTTGGTAAAGAGAAGAAGACGAAAGAGATGAAGCCATAACCGACGAAGAAGGAGAGGGATTAGGTTGAGGTCGATCCTCTCTCATATGAGAGGTGACATTTGAGACATTAAGCGTAACACGAATTACTGGATTAAACAGCTAGACTAGGAATCCTATTGTTAATCCACGAAGATTTAGAGTGGCAATAAAGGGAGGACCAATACCTTCACTCGGAGGGAATACAAAAGGTACACCTTGGAAAGGGACCTCTTCATTGGTAGTCCCAAATGGGGATTCCATCTCTAAACTCTCTAATAACCCCCTAACTACCATGCACAAGCATGTACTACTGTAGAAGGAGCAAGTCGATAAGTTGACTTGAACGATAGCCGACTTAGTCGATCAACCGACTAAGTCGATGGGCCGACTAAGTCGATCAACCGACTAAGTTAGTCGGCCGACTAAACTAAAAGATTAGTTCGACCACCTAAGGTCATGTTGGTTCATCGAACCAATAGGTAGTTATTTTTTAACCGTTCTGTAATCATATATATTAGGCTGCTGAGCTAGATGAGAACTCAGTTCAGTTCTTTGTGTTGTGTGGACTCATTCGTATAATATAATATGTTATTTCACCTATTTGTTCTTATCTCTTGTCTCTGTTTTATATATATGTTTTAGTGTGTATTATTGGTAACCTTATGTGATCTGTGAGATTAAAACATTGGTTTTGTTGCCGGTAGTACATGAATAAAATATATGGAAACAAATGATACTAGAGCAGGAGATTAAGGACTGGTGGGAACGTAAAGTTGCAAACTATTTGTAGAATTACGCGCGAAGGAACAGATTAACAATAACACAAGAAAAAGAAAGATTTTTCATAGAGACACATGAAAATTTTGTCGAATCAGTGCCCCAAATTTTGAATAACTTCCTGGATGAGAAAGCCGGACGGGATTAAAGAACAACAGTTGCTGGAAAAACTGATCCGAGGAGGTAGAACAAACTTGTCGGAGTGGTTTGAGAAAATCGTCGATGACTTACGTGAGGAGCAAGCAGTCAAAGACAGAACTTCGGTGGAAACAGTCAAGGAGAAATTTTACACAGATATCACTGAACAATTTATGTGTTCCCTATCGACCTTGCTGTTCAAATTCTTGATTGAGAAAGGAGTAGGACATATTGTTGAACCTCGTCCATCACTTCATGAATTGCCATCAAACTCTAACTGGGCGGAGAACTAGAGGAAGTGGGAAAAATTTATTGCAGAAAGAGAGTGGGAATACTTCCTAAGCAAATAGATTGAACTATCCGAGCTTTCTAAAAAGTGTCGGGTAGGCTATGAGGGGGTAGCTGGTTATATGTCTAGATAGAGTATAGTGGATTCTAGTCGACAAGAACCAGATACCAGGAACTAGTAATGAGTAGTCGACTAAAAGGGAACTCAAGAGAATAGTATAATACGAAGGTATGTCGGACATTCAGAAAATACAGAGGGAAGAGAGACACCAGAGAAGGGAAGCAAGATGAGAAAGAGCCTTAGAGATGCACAGAGGAAGAAGTCCTAGGGAGATCGACTAGGAAGAGAATCTACCGGAGTCAGTTCATGACCGACATGAAGAAGGCATGGAACAAAAAGCGTCCCCTATGGAGGAAGGATTGTGGATAGAGCAGCCAGAAGATCCCCAATTAAGAGATCCCAATGAAGAAACAACCCTCTCTCCATTGAATCCGCGTACTTGAATACAGACTATTGTCGAATAGGACCTCCGACTATGAGCTAGTGACTTTAGTATATGGAGTCGACTAGGTGACGAAACATTCACAGGATGACACCTCATCATACGTCGACCAGAGGACAGGAATTGGGTGACCTTTCAAGCAGCACCCTCCCTCCGAAGTATCCACTTACTCTTACCGACACATGAAGGAGCATCCCCCCCCTCCCCTCCCCCGCCAAATACAGCTTTAGAAGACACAGGCCATTTAGAACTGTGGGCAAATAGTTGCAGTGGACCATCGACCGCAGAAGTTGACATCAACCAACTGCAAGTCGACGAAGAATCGATAATCGACGGGAACAGAAGTTCCATCGACCAGAGTTCTGCAGAGACAAATACACCAATAACCCCACCACCCACACCTCCACCACCGCCACCTCCTGAGAGTAGTGACAGTGATTCAGATATGGGTCACGGATCAGCTCACATTCCTCTATACGAGGGGGGTGAGGACCCCAGATGACATTGGTTCGTCTGTGAGTCAACTTGGGAGGCCAACCAAGTTACAGATGAAGATAGACAAATGGCATAGTTCACAGGTGCCTTCAGGAAAAGGGCATTGATGTGGTACATGATATTTTCGGAGAGACAACCTAGAGCAACAAAAGCTGAGATCAAGGCGCAATTTTTTTCATTTTTCAAAACTCCAGATGCTAAGCACCTGGCCGCGAAAAAACTCAAAAATACATCACAAAATCCAGGGGAAAATGTCTGCGACTACAATAAGCGTTGGAAATACCTCCTGAGCCAGCTGGATTATGTTATAGATGAACAGTTACTAATCCAGTGGTTTCTTGCAGGGTTATCTCAAAAAGTACGTCGACACATCAATCTGGAAACGTTCAAAACTTATGAATATGTGCTAACAAAAGCTCTTCAGGTGGAGATGGATGAGGACATACCCGCTTACCCCACAAACCACAGATTGGAAGAATAGCTCGAGAATATACAAAAGTCTCTAAAAGAGTTAAGCCTTAAGGATCAGGAGATCTAGTGCACCAAATGCTCGACGGCCGACCATTCCAAAGATAACTGTCGACAGGACGTTCGATTCGTACAGACCAAGTTGTTTTGCGACATTTTCCAGGAACATGGAGATCAATCGATGAAATATTGCTTGTTCAATATGAAGAATGGCAAGGCCTCCTGGTGTGCCATTTGTGAGAGAAAAATTCATAACACGGCCGACTCTCAGTTGAACTTGAAGAACCGACAGAACTATCAGACGGTCTATCAAACTAATGCAATGGCACAGCATAACGAGCAAAACAATCTAGTAAATGATCCAAATAGTCACATATATGATGGTCAACGATATGAGTGCCGGTACGACAACCGACGCGCAAGCTATGGAGGAAGAGGTCGATTCCTTGGGAATCACGACAACCGATCGTGTCGCCCCATCTAGTGCTTCACATGTTATAAAGAGGGACATCGATACACAAACTGTCCATATAAGGACAAAATTGATCTCAAATTCTGTACTCATTATGGGGTAGGGGATCACTCACTAGAGGATTGCCCTACCATGTTAGAAA
The DNA here is from genome assembly GCA_001517045.1 of Pseudotsuga menziesii. Classification (NCBI taxonomy): domain Eukaryota; kingdom Viridiplantae; phylum Streptophyta; class Pinopsida; order Pinales; family Pinaceae; genus Pseudotsuga; species Pseudotsuga menziesii. The sequence continues at coordinate 22,552 of LPNX010494954.1, forward strand.
AAATTAATACGAAAAAAAATGTTAATGTCTTATCCTGTGCGCAAAAAAATGATGTAATAAACACCAAAAATTTACATATTGTAACTAGACAAGGAACAAAAACAGGAGCTGATAACCAACGAATCAGTAAAATAAAAGAGAAAAATGCCTATCCTGACCCACTGAAAGAAAAATAGATATACATAGAAGCAACTAATGTATTCCAAGAAATTGCACGACAAGAAAACGTACGTGACACTCGACATAACACAATAAACGAATTAATCCAGTTTGTTCAACAAGACAACTCAGTATCCCAATTCATAGATTTTTTGTATGAAATAAAATGTACCAACTTTGAAAAAAAACAAATAACATATGCAGCTTAAATAAAAAAGACAAAAGTGATGCTGACCCACTTGTCGACCTGGAAATCGAGGGATGCCACATTCGACAAGTAGTGTTCAACTTCGGCTCACAAATAAACATCGTGACTCATGACACTTAGGAACAAATGGGCCGACCTCGACTCTATGAGTAAGGCAAATACCTGAAACTAGCTGAACAGGGCCTAATTGAACCCATTGGAGTCTGGAAAAACGTCAACACGACTATAAAAGGAATCTCGACCAAGGTCAACTTTGAAATCATCGACCCAAAGGAAGGATCCAGTTCCTTCCCAACATTAGTCGGTCGACCTTGGGGTAGAAAGATGAAAGCATCCATATCCCTGGACAAGGAACGAATCAAATTAAAAGGAAATGGACAAAAGGTCATCGTACCCATTCATCCATCTCAAGGGGAACCTTGGACTGAACCTATTGATGAAGAATTTGATGTCCGACAACTCTACTAGATCCAAAACAATGCAGATTACATAGAACCAAATATCTATGGAGAACTTCACTTAGGTAGCCAAGACTCAGTTGGTTATAATTTTGACACTGAATTATATGATTGGGAGATCGAGAACTATGAAACACAAGCAAGAGGGTGCTGGACTATACAGAAAGTGCAGAAAAATCCCACTGCAATAAACTATTCAAGACCAGCAAGAATTTTGTACCTCCCTGTTTCTTTGGGACAAAGAAACGTTTTGTTTGTGGGTGAGATGTAGAAGGAGCAAGTCGATAAGTCGACTTGAACAATAGCTGACTTAGTTGATCAGTCAACTAATTCGATGGGCCGGTTTAGTCGATCAGCCGACTAAGTCGGTCGACCGACTAAACTAAAAGATTAGGTCGTCCACCTAAGGTCGTGTCGGTTCACCGAACCGACAGGTAGTTATTTTGTAATCGTTCTGTAATCATATATATTAGGCTATTGAGCCAGATGAGAAATCAGTTCAGGTCTCTGTGTTGTATGGACTCATTCGTATAATATAATCAGTTATTTCACCTATTTGTTCTTATCTCTTGTCTCTGTTATATATATATGTTTTAGTGTGTATTATTGGTAACCTTATGTGATCTGTGAGATTACAACAACTACTCAAACTAAAAGAAACAAGCAAACATGTGAAAGGAGTTGATAAGAGTCAAGAATCTCATAGGACAGGACAAAAAGATAACTCAGATGGTTTGAGGATTCCTAAAAGGGTCTCCCGATATACGCAAGGTACATGTGAGCTCGAATCGGTAGTAGTGTTGTCTAATGCATAACCATACACAAGGGGCCTTCCAATATATAATCGAGTACGTGAAGTACCTTTCTATATACCTCAAGGGTACATGAAAGGCCGTTCGATATACCGATGGTACGTGGAAGAACCGCGCGAGTCCCAGGATGTAATGCGGATGAGTAACAACAGCTCCTACACTTAATGATTCCTGAACGCGTCTCTAACTTCTCACTCAAATTGATAAAATTTTTAACCTATTACTATCGTTAATTTTATCTTGTGCGTTTAGGTGGACCCATGGAGTGAAAGCTTGAATTTAAAGAAGATGCACACTGATCTATATGATAATGCAAGTTTTCCTCTTCAATGAAATTCTACCTAAGAGAGGGAGAGAGATTTACTTTTCTTCCAAAAACTACACACCCAAATGCAAATGCAATTCTACCTTTCCAAATGAAAAGTAAAATATCAATGAACCCCAAACAATCTTTAAATCAAAAAATAAAAAAAGAGATCTAGAGAACATCTAAAATAAATAAAAAATGTTTCCTATCTTTTCATGCTTGAAAAAGACGCATAAAAACTTAATGGAAAGATGATTTCACTAACATTTCCAAACAAAACTAACTCTAATGCACGCAAAGCTGAAAACATATATTTCTTCTTAATGAAAGTAAGGTCTAGAATTTCAAACAATCATGCACAAAACAAGAAGAAAATCGTTCAACAACACTTGCGAATAAAGCAAAGGAGAGAGAAAACTAAAATTCTCTTCGAAATAGATAAGGACACAAAGAACCAATCTTTCCTACCAAGCACTGAAAAACTCAGCATGCAAAAGGAAACAAGAATCACCCCAAGCAAAGGAAGACTCAAAGCAGCATGGATCACTCATGCATTCCAAGTCCAAAAAAAACCGAAACCTACTCATGAAAATGAAATGTATATTTCCAATTCCAATGAATAATATCTACATAAAAGAGCAAGAGGTTTCAAGCAAAGAAAAGAATGTAAACTCCAATGCAAGAAACATAAACTCTCTTTGAATGCAAAGGGAATATAACAATCAAAGTGGTTGCAGAATACATAATTCATGGCCCCTCCTGGTCATGAGCGAGCATTTTTTTTAAAATACATTTCATTTTCATCAAAAAGTAAGCCAAAAACACACAAAAATCAAAATACAAAGTCTGGAATAGGGCCTACCTAGCACCGCGCAGGTGAAGCTGCTGACATGCAGTTTTGAGGCAGAAGTGCTTCTTGCTCATTGGATTTAGGCGGTGACACCATGTATTTCTAACTAGACTCAGGCGGTGGCACCGCTCCTCGCCAACAAGACATGAGCGGTTCCCTGAATAAATCCAAAACACATAAAAGAACGACAGATCAAGTCAGAAAAAGACCAGATCAGGGTACAAAAATGATAGATTGAGAATAAAAAAGAGCATAAAAGGTCGAAATAATTCAGATCTAGACAGATCTGGAAGTTTCAAACAAAAATCCACTGACTCAGATAGCAGATATGACTGAAGAGAGTTGGAGAAAGAGCCTAGATTCGGACAAGAGTTGAAGAACTGAGGAAGATCAGATCAACTGATATGTATATTCATTCCCCAGTGGAGTCTCTAGATTTGTAAGCAGAAATATTTCACCTTTTGCGGACAACAAGGTGTTCCACTGGTCTTAATGATTCAGATCCAGAACAAATGAACGACAAAGGATGAAGACCCTCCCTGGGTGCCATAGATACCTGGAATGTAATGCTTCGATAGTAACCCTGTGTACCTGCAATCAGATCAAACACACAAACACATCAAAGCTTCCAGAACACAATCTACTAATCCATGTTAGTAACTAAGGAATCTAACAACATGTACATGTGAAATCAACAACAACAGTAATGTGGGATGGAAATCAGCTTTGCATTAAGATGAATGGAGAAGTTTACAACCAATTAATCCTTAGTGTTGACATGCATTTCCATGAAACCAACACTTCATCCCCATAATCTCCAACTTTGTTCTCTATGCTCTCAGATATCTTGGGCCAAGTGGTCAATCCAACAGCATAACAATACCTCTAAGTTCTCCCCCCTAAACCATGGACATGAGCTTGTATTTATAGGGCTCAATGGATAGGAATGGTTGAGAGATTTGTGGATGAGGTGGCCCCTAAGATCCTATGATGGGGGATCTTGAGCTCAACTGACCCACAATGATACAGATAAGGGAGGATACGAGGCTCATGATCTAGAAGCCTCGAGAAACTTATCTTTTCCCCATTTTACCCAAGGTACCACTTTTCTCCTCTTATGACAGAGCGGTTCAGGTTAGAAATGCTTATGGACCAAATGCTATAAGCTGTGGCACCGCTTCTGGACAACAAGGCACAGGCGGTGCGAGCAAGGTACCACTCATGGATAAAGGGGAAAGCGCAGTGCTGAGTATTTTTATGAAAGATTAACAAACAACATGGGTTTCCTCTCCAAGTGCTGGGATTAAGGGCAAGTAGGTATGTCAAAGGTCTTATCACATGATGGTGACATGATTTTGGTATAACAATACATTTTACCTATTACCTACCAACTCATCTCTCCATAGTTGCATTCTTTAGTTTTGTATTGTGATTGTTTACTTATAGACATACCTCTTCATCATCTACCCGTTCAACCGTCGAATCATTTCATTGTTAAGTTCATTCATCACTTTTGATGGCTTCTGTAAATTTCTTTGGTTCCACTATTCAGAGTAGGGCTTGTTCCACATCTGGTAGTTGTCTTCTTGTTTTGACTCCAACATTTTTATCACCCATGATCTATGACTCTGGATGATCCTTTTGTACCCTTCTAGAAGGAGTTTTAGTGTTAGGTCTAGGGAAGTCTTCATCATCTTCCTGTGTATCTTCCTTCTCTTTGTCTTATTCTTCATTATGAATGATCTCATCCTTTTGTGAGTCTTTTATTTCATCATCACATGTATTTTCAATGTTGTCAAGAATTTTCTCTTTCCTTGGTTTTATATCATCTACTTTCACATCAGCACTTTCTACAATTTTATGTAACCTTTTATTGTAACACCTATATGCCTTTTTGGTGGATGANGAGTTGAGCTTCCCAAGGTCATCCTCGTTTCTTTTGATGTAACAGATACTGCCAAATACTCTAAAATCCTTGACCGATCTTGGTCTTCCATACCCCAATTTGTAGGGGGTCTTATCCTTACTCACTCTGAGTTTCCCTCTGTTAAGTATGTAGATACAACTTCTTTCCAAAATGAATCTGATAGTTTTGCTTCATTGAGCATAGTTTTGGAAGCTTCTTGGACTCTTTTTTTTCCCTTTCAACAACCCCATTCTACTGAGGAGTTTTTGCAGCTGAAAATTGTCTCTCAATTCCATGACCTTCAAAGAACCCATTGAATTCATTTGAGGTAAATTCTCCCCCATTGTCTGATCTAAGACACCTAATTTTCATATCTGACTCATTTTCAGCCATTGCATTGAATATTTTAAATTTTTCAAAGGCTTATGTTTTTTCTTTGAGGAATGCCACCCATGCCATCCTTGTGTAATTATCAATGAGAAACATGAAATAGTGATCTACTTGCAAAATTGTAGTTCGATTTGGTCCACAAAGGTCTTTGTGTGAGGTAATATGTTCTTTTACTTTAAAAGTGGATGTGGTTTGCTTCTCATGTTGACAATTTTTACATATATAGTTTAGAGGAACAACAATTTTTGGTAGATCTCTTACAGCTTCCTTTGTGCTTATTTTGGTAAGATTTTCAAAACTTAAATGTCCCAACCTTCTGTGCCATAACCAAATTTCACTGTACCATACTTAAGTAGCTTTGGTTTTCACTTTCCAATATGTATACATTATTTGTATTTCTCATAGGAATGCCAACGACCTTTCCTGGTTTCTTATTCTTGATTTCACATTTTTTTGAGTCAAAGATATAAATGTGTCCTTGGTCGCATATTTGACTTACACTAAGAATATTATGCTTGAGGTTTTCAACTAGAAAAACATTTTTTGCTTTGATCTTGTTGTTGACAACAGTTGTTCCTTTGTCGATTATTTTGGAAGATAGACTGTCTCCAAAAGTGACTTTTCCCTTATTATCTTTTAGTGTTATGAATTTGCTTGAGTCACCGGTCATATTTTTTTAACAACCATTGTCCAAGTGCCATACGTTTTGGATTTCAAATGCACATAAAGCAATCATGGAACTTTCCATTTCTTCCTTCTCTTTCCAATACTTGTTTTGTTTGGTGTTATGAGGTTTAATTGAAACAGTAGTCCTTGTATGAGTCTTTAGTTTACAATCTCTTTCCATAAGTCCATGGTCATTACATTTATAACATTCTATGTCATATTTTTGAAGTAATGTAAAAATATTCTTATTTCCCTTCGACTCATTACTTGATGACTTCTTCTTGTATTCAAAAACCTTTCTTTCAGTTCTATAGTTTAAGGTTTTATGAACAAAATTATTACAAGCAAAGCAATGACCTAAAAAGATCTGTAGATATCTATTTGGTCTCTTGGGTGCTATATTATTTCTATTTTTATCTTGACAAATTAAGCCAGCTTTTTTGCTTCTTTCCTTTTTAGATGGAGTCTTTATTACTTGATCGTAGCTTTTCTTACTTCCTTCTTGATTTGTGATAGGAAAACTCTCTGGCTTCTTTTATTTAACGAACCCCAAACAAGACCTATCACCTGATGGTGTTTGGCTACTCAAAATGTCATCTAGAATCTTTGAGCTATTTTCAAACTTTGATTTGATAGATCCTTCATCAAGCTTTCTCTTGAATTGCATGCTTTCTTCTGCAAGCTTTTTAGACTCCTTTATTCTTCTTTTGAGTTGTAGGTTTATGTCCTCTTCAGCCTTTTTGGAATCTAGGAGTTGAGATTCCAATTGATTGATGAAAATATTTGATTGTCTGTTCTTTTTCCTACATTTCTCAAGTTCTTCACGGTGCTAACAAGTTAAGCTCTTAGGTCTACTTCTAAAGTTCTTTTTCCATATCTGAGTCGCTATTTGAGGCTTGAGTATATAGGCCCATGAATAAAACTTCAGTCTCTTCAACTTCAGTTTGATCTTAATATTCACTGTCTTCCATGGTGTAAACAATTTTCTTTTTCCCATGGTATTTTTATTTTTTGCTGATTTACCCATTTTGAACTTCAAGGTTTCCTTTTCTTCATTCTCATCTTGTTTAGTGTAGGTGAATTTAGAGGCAAAATGTCCAATCCTTCCACAATTAAAACACTTTAAAGGTAACTTCTCCTTGTATTTTCTAGTCCCTCTCTCAAGTTTATTAATGAATAAAGCTTCCTCATCATTTGGGTTTTTTGATTGATTTTTTATGGAGGCTTTAAAAGCTTCTTCTTTCCTTGAGGATCCATTTTGACTCGTTCTCATCTCATACGTAGTGAGAATTCCATGTAGCTCATCCATTATTACCTTTTAAAGATCATCTCGTTCTTCTAAGGAGGATACCTTTGGGTCATATCTCATTGGTAATGTTCTTAGTACCTTGCTTACCACTTCTTTTTCTTTTAATTTTCCTCCATGCCCTCTGATCGCATTAACAACTTCATCCACACGAAGGAGGTATTCACCAACATTCTCTTCTTCTTTCATGTTAAGACTTTCAAATTGGCCTTTGTGTGTTTGAAGTTTGGATTCTTTGACCTTGGATTCTCCTTCATAGATAATTTTCAATTTGTCCCAAGCTTGTTTGGCAAATGTGCATTGCATAACTTTAGTAAATACTGAATTTTTTAAACCACTTAAGATTGTGTTTAGGGCTTTGGCATTACCTTCATATTCACCTAGTTCAACTATGTCTGCAGGGTATTGGTTTCCTATTTTAAGCTCATTTTATGTTGGTTCCCAAACCTTCCATCCTAGGGACATCAGATGACACCTCATTCTTACACTCCATTAAGCATAATTTTCCCTAGTAAATAGTGGAGGTTTGTTAGTGGCCAATCCTTCTTATTGATCCATTGTAATTATTGGATGGGATCTTCCTTCCACTGGTTAAGTTGTTGTGAAGGAACCCGGTCCGATACCAATTGTTGGTTTATCCCACAATACTGAGGGGGGGGTGAATCAATATTGTCATGTTTTACTTTTAAAGTAAACAGAATCAACAATAAACATAGATATTTTATCTTGGAAACCTCAAAATAGAAAACCATCAACACAAACTCATTAATAAGATGAATTTACAAAATTGTTTATTTGTTGCAACATAAAGGATGTATATACACCCCATATTTTTCTTGCAACTACATACAAGGATGCTACAACACCCCTATGGATTTCTGCCTACTTCAATAGACAAGGATGCTATAACACCTTATTCTCCAGCTATGACTGGAAGGAGGCTTCGACCCCCTACAGACCTGTGGCCTGCCCTAGCACCACCCTACCACCCTAGAAAGATTTTATCAGTATTTTAGAGTAGTTGAAAAACTATTCACCTTGGAATCTATCAATATTACTAATGGTGACACTTCATACTTTACACATTCATTCAATAAATACCTTTTACCTATTACCTACCAACGCATCTCTCTATAGCTACGTCTTTAGCTTTGGATCGTGACTGTTTACTTACATACATACCTCTTCATTATCTACCCATTCAACCGTCACATCATTTCATTGTTAAATTTCATCAAATGTACTTTTTCATTCTTCTCACAGCTCAGAGTTCATTTTTGCAGCCATGTTTATCATTAATAGTGCTTTCGTAATCTTCTTCTTCAGATACAATCCGGACCGTTGATCTTTGTCCAAATCTCTCTGGACCATTAATCTACTTTACAAATTTCCTCTTGAAATCGTATTTCTGTACCAATTTTATGTTTCAATGATTCCCCACTTTTGATATTCATTGGGCTTCTCCATGAGCATCGATCTTCATATTTGTGTGATGCGAGATACGAGTCATAACATTTCCCAAAATTGTATCTTGATTTTTCGCAAAATTCTTTCCACAATTATTTTTCTAAACCATTGATATATTTTAGCGAAGCTAAATTCAGCCGTCCAATCTCTCTAGATTGTGGGATGTAACATTTCCCAAAATCATATCTCAAATTTCCACAAACTTCTTTCCACAACAACGATTCCACGCCATTGATATTTTGCGGGTGTTTTCCTAACCATTGATTTCCATATTGTAGGATATGGATTGCAGGTTGATAGAGTCTTTAAATGCAATTCCCTTTCTGCATTTTTTCTTCCACACTATTGATCTCTTTTGGAGGAACTAATCTCAGCCGTCTGATCTTGATCTTTTGCGGAACTTTGTATTTTCCACCTAATTGTCGAAATTAATCCTTAACCATCAGATCTAGTGTGGGACTAATATAAGTCGTCCGATCTTGATATTTTGCGAAACTTCATCCTTCCATCTATATTTTGTGAAATTGATCCTCAGCCATTGGATCTCGTGCAGGATGCTTCCTGACCATCGATTTTAGATCGAATTTGGATCTCACCATGGATTTGTGAATCTGTACGATTGCCTTGTGTAAATCCTCTGTGAGAGTTCTTTCAACAACAACATTGGATGGTTGATCTTCATTCGTTCAACTTGCTATAGGGTTATTCGTTTGTCATTCACCTTGTAAACTGCAACCTATAACAGGGTTATTCCTTTGTTATTATGGATACTTGCAACCTTCAGTCTGCCACCATATCCATTGGTTATTCCTTTTTCATTCGTGAACACCTTTGAAATCAATGACAAGTATATACTCAACAATACATAGGAATACTCTTCTAGTCATAGTAGACTAGAGTATTCCTTTTTTGTAAGTAATCCACATGGTCTGGAAAAGGGTTAAACTTATATCGATGTGAATCATCCTTGATTTCCTTTAATGAGTCTGAAAGAACAACTAACTCGATTATCTAGTCAATTTTAAGGAGTCAGACCATAGCTTGAAGATAACTCCATATCTTTCCCGTAAAGTTTTAACGAACCTAAAAAATTAAACTCATGGCTTCTTGACTGTTTTTAACGACCTCGAAGGAAATTAAGAAGAATTCTCTTTATGCGAGGAGATGAATGCTAGGGGCTGTGAAACTAGTTCCAAGTGCAATGAACAAGCCTAAGCATAGTGCAAGGAACATGAGCAAGATAAGGACACTCGAGGAGTGTCTCCACCAGGTAAAGGGTGTCAAGTTACAATGAAAAAATGATACAAGGTCATGCGATGATGAGAGTAGAGATGAGGACTTACATAATGAGCTAAAAATGTGGAATCCAACATCATGCTCATAAGAGCAGGCATGGTGTAGGAAAATGCAGTTACATCTTGAACAAAAAGGTGAGGCTAGTAAACAGTTGTGAATCCGACTAAGAATCCTATCTCCAAGAAATGACAGTATCAAGATCATATTCAAAAGAAGATATCTAATACAGGTCACTTTGGTAGAAACTTTTGAAACTCTATTATATTCCACAAAAGGCATACTTGAGGCAGAGTTAAGCAAGTAAGACTCTATAGTGCCAAGACCTAAGGATTTATAATCGATAAGATCAACCTCAAGAGGAAAGCTAAATTTGACAGAGGTAACAAAGTCTGCAGGGAGAGATTCACCATTACAGGAGTAAAAACATCTACAAGAAGAGTCAAACTCATGAGGATCATCGACTTGTTTCTCGATGGGAGATTCCAAAGACTTAACAATATCTGATCTTGAGGATCGATCACCAAAAGGATCAGACTCAATAAGCAATTCAGGGTTGGAATTAACCACAACTGAGTCAACATCCATAAGAATTTCATATTGTATCATACACTCGAGGAATACTTCATCAGAAGGAAGTAGACCATCCCATATAGAATACATGTCTAAACATTAAGTTGGCTCAATGAGGTGTAGAGTGTGCTCCAAATTCCCCATTGGATAGATCACCTAGTCAACTGTCAGGACCAAGTCCCAAGAAGGTGAGCCTAAAAACATAGGATCCTTCTCAATAGAAATTGGACACAAGGGATATGAGGCCACATAATTCACCTATTGCAGGGTAGTGTCTACCAAAATAATGGGAATTAACAAAGGATATACTTGGTCTACAGTTGGGTATGGAGGGGGATGAAAAAATGCCAATTGGTCGACGATGACAATTCTTTCATTGTGAGGAAATTACATCACACGAAAGAGCCTAGACACAATAACTTTCATAGCATAAGAATAATCACTCCCAAGGAGCATATTACAGTCCAAGGGATCCCCTATAACCATAGAATCAACTGAGACAGTCTTCCCACCCAAAGTTGAACTAGTTATTATATCAAAGGCTAGTAGCTTATTAACAGTTGACATGAGGCTAGGAGATCCCATGCCTTTCCAAGCACGTGCAGATAAAATACTAACATAGGCTCCTTCATCTACAATACAATGAGAAATAATGTAATTTTCAACTTGAACCTTTATCTGAAAAGGTGCAGAGGAAGGAAAGGGTGACTCAGCTAGGCTATCCCAATCAAAGGAAGCAATTTGATGGCCTGGTGGGGGTTCATTCAAAATGAAATTAGTGCCCCTTTTTCTAAAAAGTTCTAAACTGGAAGTGAAGGAAATATGAGTAGAAGAGAACTCACTCTCCAAAGAAAGAGTGGGATTGATCAAATATTGCATCGATTCAACCACTTGATGCAGATCACTCTTCGAGGGAGGAGTGGGATTAGCCAAAGACTAACTTGGTTCAACCACTTCATGTAGATCACTCTCCAAAGGAAGAGTGGGATTGACCAATTACTGGCTTGGTTCAACCACTTGATGTAGATCACTCTCTGAAGGAAGAGAGGGATTGACCAAATATCGCATTGGTTCAATCACTTGACTGAAGGTTGAATAGGTTGTTGGGAAACTACAAGTTGTTTTGGAGCAGGACATCCTTGAGACTCATACCACACTCTCTGTACCTCAATAATAATAGGGCATTGATGATTAAGGTGTTCTCCCTCGCAAAGCTTACAAGGAGACTTAGGATTCTGTTTTGAACGGTTAGTTTTCTCATTGGTGTCAACGTGACCTACATTGGATGATTTTTTTCCCCTAGCATGACCTCCAGAGGATAAGTGTTTGGGTCCAACATGACTTTCATAAGTTGGTTGTTTTCCTCCAACATGACTTCTAGAGGTTGGGTGTGTTCCCCCAGCATGACTTCCGGAGGCTTGGTGGTTAGGGTGAACATGACTTGCAAAGGTTGAGTGTTATCCCCCAACATGACCTCCAGAGGTTGGGTGGTTACCCCCTTTCTTTTGTGTCTTCCTCCAATTATTCCTTCTTCTATTCCTTTTAGACTGTAGGTTAATAGTATCATAATTTTCACCACATGAGGTAGAAGGAGAGGAGAGGTTTCTACAGGTAAAGGGGAGACATTGTTTTGATGCCATTGATATAAGGTTCTTACTTGAGAAGCATTAGGAGAATTTAGGGCAGTCGGAGTGGAGAACAACCAAACTAGTATCCCTAGGGTGAATCCAGGCAGAATCAAAGTGGTCATCAAAGGAACACCAACATTCTCGATGAAAGGAAAAGCACGAGAAGCCCCTTCCATGGGGGTCTCCTAGTTGGTGTCCGTAGGGGTACTAGCCATAGTTTCTGACTTAACAAGGAATCAAAGTTTGAGGTCAACAAGCAACAAACAACACTAAGATCACAACATTAGAAGAAAAAATTAAGTATAGCCATAGTTTCTGACTTAACAAGGAATTAAAGTCTGAGGTCAACTGGCAACCAACAACACGAAGATCACACCACCAGAAGAAAAAACTAAGTATCCAAACCAGGCACACAAGGATACCTTCCAAAGGAGAGTCTGGGATGATGAGGGCCCAAAACTAACTAGTGAAGGGAAAAGGATAGTTACCCAGGGTCCCAACACAATCACTTTGGGGAAAGAGTTTTAATCATCAATTTCTTTTACAAAGAGTTGCAAGGGGTTTGCTCCCAGGTCTTCCCTAGGTACAATGGAAATATCCTTCCATGGTCACCCGTGTAGATTCCTAGGGGTCGAGATGCTAAGGATACCAAAATCACAAAGAAATTTTGACGAAATAGTCATTGGTCCAACCGATGTGCATGGGCAGGGTATCTAAGCCCTAAAATCAAATAGTACCAGGAACCACATGGGGCTAGAAGGAGATACTAATTGAATCCCTAGATGCACAGTATCTCTAGTGTATGCTCAACCAAGTATAGGAGGGGTATCTCCACAACTAAGTATTGCATGATCTCATCCTTGAATCTTGTGTTAGAGGAGCTTTCCAGTTTCTTTCTTTATGAGATTGGGTTTCCAGAATGAAAAACCACTATGTTTGAGTTCAAAGTTTTGGGAATTTAAATATATCCCTAACCCAAACTTACTAGCCTAAACCAGTGTGTGTCATCCCTAGAAAGAAAATGTTACTAATATATTTTAAATATCAATGTTCTTTCAAAGGGATATTGATTACTCAAAGGTAGCAGTAACGAAACTAATGATGTTTTGACTGGAAATCAGAAACAATATCACTAATGCGATAGAGAATCAAAATGCAATCTTTTATTTCTCTTTTCTTTTCAAAACTGAAAATGGAGGCCACGAAAGAAAGATTTCTTTTTGTATTTTCAAAAACAAAGGTATGAAATGCACCTAAGAATAATCCCTAGCCTAAATGCATATAAATAAAATACTTGTTCTTTTTACTTTTTCTTTACAAATGATAAAGAAAAACAACCTACAAACTAATGCATGCATATAAGATAAACAAAGCAAAAGGAATTATGCTCTATAACTACCAAAAATATCCTAGGCTACCCTCAAAGTCAGATAATACCTCACCTAGAAAAGAGACTTGCATAGGGGGATAAGCCAACCACTTTGGAATGAACAAGTTATCCAATAAGCCTAAAGGAAACAGAGACCGGAAAGCTCCTAAGTTCAAACTGTGACTGCTTGGAGAGGATGATCAAACCATGCACCGCAAGGTCATTCCAAGCCAAGCAAGGAGGTGGTGGAAAGAGTAATGGACAAGCCCAAAGGACTCATAAAAAGGATAAAAATCAAGTCAAGACCCAACAAACATCACCAAACCACCCCAAACATGCGTGAAAGGAGTGAAAAACCACTGGAAAGGGAACTCACAAGTTTCCTTAAGAAAATGCACGAGTGACACCCATGATTACCAAAGGGAAGTCGCGTGTGCATTAGGAAAATGCTATTGTGCAGTGTAACAGTCGTGCGTGGGTGGTGGAAGGCCTAAGAAAGGTAAAAAATAGCCTTAAAAGGGTAAAGAAGGTGTACATAAATACTTCAGAGTAACTCCTAACTTTCAAGAAGGAATTATAACCTCAATTACACTGGAAAAACAAGACAAGGAGACCCTAAAATAGACAAAGCTTCACCAGTGGAGTCTCCAATTTTGTTGTTAAGGAAAGTGTTCCTATGGCTAGGGTCGAGGCCACCAATGTACTAGGGGTACAAATACTAATATATAACATTTTTGCAAGCCTGAATTAGACAAGGTTCAATGGTTAGTAGGGTTCATACCTTACAGACTGAAGGTTGATCCAAGCTTTCCTTGATTCCTCTTCTTACTCTCCAATTCAAGAGACCTGCAAAACAAACTTCAACCTTCCTCAAACCAATTCGACCTCATGTAAGGAGATAATAATCAAGATAATATGAAACCCTAATACGATAACCATCAACATGTAATCATGAATAGAAATACAACACATATCATACACTGATTTGGAAAGGGAAGAGAATCAAATAATTATTAATCAATGCAAGAAGTACAAGATATACCTTCTCCTCATGCAAGGCACCTCACAAAACCTTTGATCTGGATCTCCTACTTCTCTTCTCCAAGGATCTCAGGCTCCAAGCTCTGCAACAAAAGGAAGATGAAAACTAGGGAAAATGTAGGGTAAATGAGATTCCCAATTTAACTAGCATAACAATGCAAAGGCTAAGTCCCCTTTCATGGACCGCTCTCCCTCTCTTATATAGTATTTGAAGAGTTAGGTCCGAATAGGGATTAGTTACAACAGAAGGAGCAGTTCCAAAACCACCCAAACCTCCCCAACTTCGAGATTTTTCCATTTTTTGATATTTTTTTACGACTACGAGAGATAATTGCGGGTTTCCTTAAGCAAACTCAAAACACAGGCTTCCTTAGTCAAACTCCCGAGTGGGTCAAAAAAACCATTTTAGGGTATTTCCAAGCATTTTTAGGGGTTGGTGTCTTGTAGAAAGTTATAAAATATGATACCTTTTCTACAAAATTGTAATAGAGACAAATATTATTTTTCCACAAAACTACTTAGCCATCGAACCCCAAGATTTTTGTAATAGATAAGATAATGAAACTTAAAATTTTATCATAATTTGATATATTATGTAAATTTTCATCATAATTTGTTAAAACATATCATTTGGACTTAACCTATCCCAATTGCACTTTATTTTTGGGATATTTATACCATGCTATATTAAATTGAATTGAAATCAAATCAATTTCATATTGTTTTAGTGTTTTAAATATTTAATGTGATTGATATAATATTTATAATAATTATTTATTTTTTAAACTATGATCTAACTAAACATTGAATGAGCATAACTAAAATATGAATTGGTGTTTGGATTTTTTGTGATTTAAAGAATCATCCTCAAACTCTACATAAATTTATAAAAATTGATAATTAAAACTATTTATTAATATTGAATTATTTATTAATAATTACAAATATTTTAAAATTATTTAAATTATTTAAATTATTTAAATTTAAAAATTATGAATAATTAATATTTAAAAACCATTTATTAATAATTAAAAATATTAATTAATAACGAATTTGCCTAAAATGGGACAAAGAATGATAGGAAAATGGGAGTTCTCCTTCACTTCCCACTCCAGGTGACTTGTGAGTACCGCGGTTCTTTGGATTCTTTTGGAAAACCACAAAATCATTAAGTCTCAAGAAAATCTAATGGTTAAGGAACAAATAATTTGAGGATTATTATCAACTCAAATGGTTAAGGAACAAAGGAACTAGTAATTATATGGTTAAATTATGTTATTTAGTTAAAGTCAAAGCTAAGGAAACTCAACAAAACCTATTTTTGTGGAAGCTTGTACGGAAATTTATTACCGCGTAAAAAGCAAATTCTGCTCAGTCTAGCCCTAACAAATAATCTCCTTACCTAGGATAGTTGATAGAAAAGGAGTTGGTTAGGACCCAATAGATGCACACTATGAAAAAGAAGTGTAGAAAAAAGTGATCCATTTGTTTGTGACACATGATTATGCTCATATTGTTTCGGAGCATGTATCATTACATGTGAGGAAAGACCAAATGGGATAAGGAGACACTAGTTGATCTTCTATATGGCTGGTTAATTTATAAGGGTATGGAAAGATTTAAATCACCGCCATGTCTTTCCATATATGGGATTTGGTGGAAAATAAAATAGATGATGTTTAAATACCTGATGATTGCTCAACCTATAGCTTCACATAGAATTAGATTGGCCATTGACAATAATTCTATTGGCCATTGACAATAAAAAACATTTACCTATAGAAAAACCAATAAGGGAATTAATGATGTTGTGTATTGATTAGGAAAAACCTCGGGTATATTTTGTTGTAGCTATCCTATGCAAAAAAAATATGTGAATCTGGAGCTATTTTCTTCATTGACAACAAACACTATTATCACCTATTGTATGCAATGATAAATGGCACAAAAAATCAATCATAATTGCATGCCCTATGGATTATGTTGAAGTGTATTTCCAAAAAGGAGATGATGTGGTTTCAAGTCTTTGGAGACTCTGAATTGGTGATTGATTGAACCAACACTCATCATAGAGTGGTGAAATAGAACCTTATTCCTATTATGAATCTTACAAGGGATCTCTTTCATATGTTAACACGCATGTGTTATGACCATATCTATAGTGAATTCAATATTATTGCTAGTGAGTTATTTAAAGAGGCTATGACTTTAAAGGATGGTACCATTCACATTCAAGAGTATAGAGCAAATAGTACCATTCTAGACATATATTCTATGTTGCTATAATATCTATATCATGGATCATTTGGAGGAATGCTTTTTAGATCACTATTTTTATATGTATCACTAAGGTTTATATACCATATCAAAAGATTCTAGCTTGTCTCTATTTGGGAAAAGTTAATTTTTTGAGAAGTGCTTGGGGTATCACTGGGGAAACTAGATAGTTACAAAACCTTTTGCTTTCCTTCAAATTTTCTGAGTCCCCAAGGGGATAATCCATTATATAATTGATTTCACTCTCATT
>LPNX010494954.1:40504-56583 GCA_001517045.1 Pseudotsuga menziesii
AATATTAAAAAACTTTAAAAAAGATTTAAGCTACAAGATGAGATTCCAATGATTAATCCAAGATAGAGACCCCCCTTCAAGATATGGAATCTTATTGTCAACTTCATTCAATGTATTTACAAATTTATTGAGATGATCCAGATGCCTCTCAATAGCCTTGTCATTTTTATTCATTTCAAGAAAAATGACATGTATGGAAAGTATAACGTTATGCCTTGGTGGTGTTTGAGCACCCAAAGAGGATGCACTTTTGATTCCTTGCACTACGATTGTTTATCTTTTCTCGGAATTTAGGAATAATAGGTGGAGCCAAACAAGATTCCTCACTAAGGGAATGCATCCATACCACATTTCATATGGAGTCTTATTTTCAAGAGCATGGATTGGACTTATGTTTCTCAAATAAATTACATATAGAATTGCATAAGTTAAAAAATCAATCTTACATTCTTAAAAAAATAGAATGGAATGCACCATATTCAAGAGTGTCATGTCCATTCTTTTTGGCACACCATTCTGTTAATGATTGTTGATTTGATTCCTAATCCCAAGATAAGATTCAAATTCATTTGAAATGTATTCCCCTACATTACCACTATGAAGGGAACCAGTCCACCATTGTAATACATTTCCAATCCATACATGAAATTTTTAAAAATTTTCAAAGGCTTGAGATTCATCTTTCAAACAAATTGTCACATCTCCTCCTGTCCGAGAGGACGCAACTATGACACTGCTACTATTATTTATGTGAGGATCTAAGCCCCATGAACATAAAAAATAAAAATGCATTGTGATAGCATACATACACAGATGCATAATGCAATGTAATCTAAAGTGGAAGCAAATACTTTTCAACACAACATTCATGTGTTCATATTTCATAAAACAAGCAAATACAATTGCAGAGATTAAACACAAGAAACACTTATCTTGAGAAGAAGCTTGTCCCACAACCAGCTATGTCATTGCAACGTTCCACCCAACCATAGGACAGTGTACTCATCAATCTCTCAGCACCACTTCCACCCCCAAGCTGGGCATGATTCCCACAAGGAATAAGGAAACAATAGCAAGTTCACACATAGCCAAAGACATATCAAAATTCAGCCAAGCCAAAACTACATCTGGGTTTATCAGGCTGCCTAGGAGGTGGAAGGTTGAATCGCTAAGCTAGTGAGCTCAACCACAGAGCTCTGAACACCTACACAAGATATGGTTTGGATTTCCCAACACCTACACACTCAACACAAGGAAACATCCCCTTCTCTGCCACACAGTCCCTTAGGTTATGTCATCCCTTTCAGTGCTCTTCAGGGTGTACAAGAAAGAACAAATAGCCCCTCTTGATCTCTCTGTGTGGTTCCTTTATACACTATGTTTATCAAGCTAATTCTTCCCTCTTCCATTCCAAACCGGTTCAGACCAAAACAAAGGATGCACACACACAAAATACAAGTTTTGGGTTTGAGGAAAAACATCTTGGGAGCAAAAAAAAGGAAATGGAAGATGGGTAAAACAACCCCCTAATAGAAATTCGATTTCTAGAAACATTTATGGGTTTCACATGTCCAAAACGACCTCAACAAACACCCAAAAAATCGTGGGTCTCTTCTACCATTCATTGTGCAACCAAAAATGGGTTTTCCCATCTGGGTAATGAGGAAACAACAACAAAAAACGTCGAGGAGAGAACCCAGCCCCTGAGCATTACCAAAAAAACTTCTTATCCATGGGGAAAATGAAGAAAATGATTTCCCACGTGAGGGAAAACACACTGGTAGACAAAAAACATGAATGAGAGAGCTCTACAAGCTTCCCCTACCATGAGGAATGGAGGATGTGAGTGCATAAAATAATGGCCATGCATTTTGAGTGTTAACTTGCCCCATAAGTGAAAATCACATTTTCCAAAATATGATGGCTTCTTAAATTCAAATTTGACTTCCATACTCTTCGCATCCCCATGCATTAACTAACTCAACCACTTCTGGAAGAAATAAATGATTGGGCACAAAAGACAAAATGGGTAGTTGACAGTTTGATGGGTTTTCCCTTTTACATTTGGATTTTACCCATTGGTTCAAAGGTTTGAATACCCCCCCCCCCCACCCCCTTTATCCTTAGGAAATCATGCCCCCATCTCTTTAATGTTGCATTGACATAGTCGGTTGTGGGTATTTTAATTAAATTGCATATTTACATGATGTTCAAAATTACAAGCTGCCTAGCTAGCATGAAATACCATCAGCATCGATTTTAATCGTCGAAACATAAAATGATAAATTGATGGTGAAGATTTTTCCCTTATCTCCACACCATGATTAATTACAATATTTACATCATATATATTTTTAATGCAAACGTGGTAAAAACCCGGGTGTTACACAAATATACAAAACAATCTTAGTGTAATCACCAACAAAAGTCATGATATATTTTTTACCATTTGTAGAAATAACTAGAATAGGGCCACACAAGTTAGAGTGTACCAACTCTATATTTCTGCAATCTCTAAAATTTGAATCATGAAAATCTTGCTTACGATGTTTTCCATGAATACAAGCATCACATTATTTCTAATTTTTTAGAATGGTGAGAAAACTAGAACACCGCTCTTTTTCAACATTCTAAGATTGTTATAATTAATGTGTTCATATATAGAATGGCATAGAAGGTTGTAAGGCATTGTACCTTCTTCATGCCGAGAGAGGTAGGAAAAATTCTAAGCTCTTGTAGACGTTCCTTTCAACTTCAATAGTTTCTCATCTTCATATTCGGCCATGATGACTTGGTTTTAAAAGGATATCCTCATCTCAACTCTTCAATCAAAAATTTGGATTAAATTAACTTTCTATAAAATGTGAAAAAGGGACAACAAGTTTCATTACAAATTTGGAAGAAAGAGAACATTATGCAATATATATAAATCCTGGGAATCAAAGAAATTTGAGTCTAATTATGCCAATTTCCCTTAGTTTTGAGGTTGAACTTATATGAAAAATACACTATACCATCTACATCATCATTCAGTTCTTCAACAAAATATTTTCTAAATGCCACGTGGTAGGTTGCACTAGTGTCAAGTAGCTAAGTATCCCTCCAAGATGCAAATTACGTGTTGAAAAACTCCATTTATTCCCATATTACAATGTGTAACAATAAAATGAGCATATTCAAGAGCTTTACCTTTGTCATGTTTATTCTATTTATTCTTCCCTTTGATGGTCTATCATAGGGACCAAAAATGTTCTACATCATGTTCATTCTTTCCACGACGACCATAGTGAATATTGAAGGTCTCTTATTGTTATTGTTCCCCCCACCCCCTTCCTCTAAAGTGGTTTCTTCCACATCCTCTCTTACTTCTTTCTCATTTATAAGAATCATTTGATTGATTCTTCCATTTTTAAGAAAGATACAAGATCTGTCTAGTGGGATGGAGGCTATCTTATTTCCAAAGTATTTCTCTCTTTCTACAACTTATCTAGTTCTAGAGTGTCAATTGTGAGGTCTTTCATGTCACCGCTTGTTTGAAGCAATTTAAGATAGTGTGAGTATGAAGGTAAAGGAACTTGATGAAGGTAATGAGATAAAGGTTCTCCCTGAAACTGGTAGAATCAATGTCACACATAATTTCTCTAATACTATATGTTGCATTCATGGGATAATTTTGCTTCACTTATAGGTTGAAGAGATTCAAAACTTAACTAAATTATCTCCCATTCTGAATGTGATGTTAAAGAAATGTAACCTATAGAATATTTTCTATTTTTCATTATTATTTTTATCACCCCTTTAGGAGATATTGTTCCTTCGATTAAGGATGCCATTAATGTAATTGGTCATGTAAATTCTTGAGTTAAAACCTCCATTGTAAGTCAGGTCAGTAGTACCCACAAAAGTATTATTAAAATGTATTTTTTAGTCTCCCAAGGCAAGTAGGCCATGTTGGGTTATTAGGCTTCTCCAATGATCAATATAAATAGGGAAGGCACCTCACTCATTTGAACACACACATAAATCAAGAAGTTGCACTAGAGAGAGAAGGAACAATCCATCCAGAGGAGAGGAAGCAATACAATATTATTCTTGGGGCATTATAAGTCTTATTATTTGGTTCTTACACTGTACTTGGTTGAATTCTATATCGAGGAAGTTTTGCTGGGTTTTCTCCCCCATGAGGGTTTCCCAGGATAAATATATGTGTTATTTTGTGTGGATGTGGTTGTCTTTCTTTTAGTGATCCTTTTGTATATGGTTATGATGATAAATGTTTTTAAATATTGTATAACCATTGAAATATTAACATAGTATCATTTCCACCCTAAAATAAGTCTTTGTTCACATGAAACACTGCTACATTTGCAGCTACTAGAGATTGGGGTTTTATGCTTCAAAACACTAGAAGACAAAAACTAGTCATCTTGGGACTTTCTCTATAACTTGATATTGGAGAAGCCCCATGAGCTGAAACTTTGAAATGCAGAATATTAAATTTTTGTGTAGCTTGTGTGTGAATTTCAGCCACAGATGCACTATACTATAGGAGATGATTCCTCCAAATCAGGGCTCCAGCCTCCTCTAGAATCTAGTCTCAAACATGATACCTACGTAGAATTTCTATATCTCGGGCTATGAAGTTCCAAAATAAATTTATCAAGATGCTTAATATATGGCATATACTTTAGTTTCTTTGGTTTAAGTTTCAGACCCGAAGGTGAAATGGTGACATGTGGCAGTCCAGTCCGTACAAGTTCGATATTCTGAACATCCCTCAAACAAGTCACCTCAGAAAAATTTGCATAATTCCAACATGGTGAATCCAATTTTGCTATAACCTATGGTTTTGGAAAGAATATAGATCAAGGTATCTTAGGACTAAGTTTTAGAACTAGAGGAGCATGATTTTTGGAGATACATCGTAATAAATATAAGATAATTCTGTAGAAGAAATTGGAGAAAACTAGGGCTTCCTATTCCAAGCACTTCCCTCCACTGATCAGTTGAGAAAGGGAGGACTACAAGCTCACCTTAGGAGGACACATATGTACATGGAAGAAGTTTTCCATTCTTTGGATTTTCAATTTTTGACCTAACATTATTGTCGGGGAAAACTAGGCCATCATATATTTTGTAGTTATGTCCACAGTTGTGGGAAAATGAGCATGTTGATTAGATCTCATTGAGGAGGCACATGTTTCTATCCAATCAGATATGAAAGATACTTAAGTTAAAAAAATAGGGTTTCTCTGTCAAACCCTAGGTCCGCTAGAAGCAGTCTTCTAGAAATACCTTCAAACAAGCATTAAGTTGAATCAACCTAATTGGTAAGTTCTATCCTCTCTATTTCCATTTGAGATTCTCATTTTTATCATGATAAAAAATAGTACCAAGCTTGAGGACAAGCTTGAAGGAGTAGAGAACTCCTGATCATGGAATTATAGAGTGCTTCTCATACCTGAAGAAGCATGACCAAGAGAACTATGTCAAAGAAGAAGTTGCATATCTAGAGGGAGATGGAGACAAAGCACAACAAGGACTTTGTCAAACCCAAGAGGATTATTTTCATCTCCATTGAATATCACATGTGTCATCCTTTTACACTCCCAAGGTGATGTTCGATATAATGACCAACTTTTACAAAGGAAATAATATCAAGAGGAAGATGCTGCTGAGGAACCAGCTAAAGAATGTGAAGATATAGAACTTAGAGACCATGCAATATCACTTCAAAAGGGTTTCTCAAATCAAGGAACAAATTGAATAAGTTGAAGAGAGTGTGGAAGAAGGATAGATTGTTATGACCACCTTGAATGGACTCACAAGATCATGGGATTCATTCATTCAATGAATATGTACAAGAAGGAATTTGATCTCTTTCAATAAACTATGGGAAGAATGCACATAATAAGAAGCTTGGATCATAACAAGAGAATATGGGAGCAACTAAAGATCAACCTCTAATAGTTCAATCTAAGAATATATCTTAGAAATAAGGAGGACCATCATCACAACATAAGAAAAAAGTAATTCATAAGAGATCCTTCCAACATTTGATGCTACACTTGTGATGAGAAGGGACACTAATCCAAAGATTGTCCTAGAAATAGAGGCTCCTTCAACAAGAAGTCAAAAAATAAAAGGCATCATTCTCACACCACTAAAGATGATGAACCAAATAATAAAATATCCGTAGAAGAAAAGGAAGAATCCTCAAGTGATGAGGAATATGAAATTTAATGGTGAAGACAAAGATCATACTCTTATCCATTCCAACATTGGATAAGAAGGAATGCATTTAGTGACACTCAGAATCCGTACATAGGTTCTCGAAATCATATGATGAAATAGAAGGCTCCAATTATTCTTGCAAGGACATAAGGATCAAGAAGGATTCTACAAAACAAACAAAGATAAGTATTTGAATTGTGATTTCCTATATATCTAGTTTCTTAAATAACATTGTTTAAGGAAATGTATTATTCATGATAGAATGTTTGCATTAATGAACAATATACTAGTAATATGCATGTGATGGGTAACTAGCCTATGGTGGTATAGAACATTCCATTACTACTTATCCATAATGAATCCTATTTACAGACATATTGGGATTAGTGCACAATCACAATAATGTTATGGTAGAGATGGAAGGAATATATAAAGTTTCAGTGTGTATATGGGATATGGATGAAAGTTGTATTGGATAAAATAGTTGCATTATTATGTTTTATGCATAAGAAATTTTCATTATGAATATTTCTTGAAGATTATGAAATGTCTCTAATCATGCAAATGGTGTATTTGACTTGTGGGAAAGATCGTGTATAATCACCTACAAGAAAAGAAGGAGGAGACTTGTTCCAAAGAACAAGTGACGACACTTTAGTTAGAAGTTTCATTCCAATAAAAATACATGAAGACGAATCTGAAGCTTCCAGGTTCAGAGACACTGTTGCAGTTGAAAGAGATTCAAAAGAATATAAGAATCATGATATGACCTAATGAGATTGGTAGATCCACCTCGAGAGATGAATACCATATTGGCCATCAGAGATAATTCAAGAGTAAGAAAAGTATGACAGGACTTCCAATGAAAGTAAGAGGACTCAGACACACCCTAGTTATGTCACACTATTGAGCGACATCATTAATGCAGATCCTTCAATCTATGAAGAAGTAGCTAAGGAGAAATGGAAGAAGAATATGATCAGAGAATACCTGTTAATCATGGGGAATGATGTCTACGATGTTGTTATGATACCTAAAGGTAAGGCCGTAGTGTCTTCCATGTGGATCTACAAGATCAAGTATGCAGCATATGGTGACATCGAGGGATACAAAGCAATGTTCATGGTTTCTATAAAAAAGAGGGAGTAGACTATGGCATGACATACTCCATTTACTAGACACACTTCTACAGTAAAGTAGAAGTGTATATCGAGCAGAGAACCACATGTTCACAAAAGTATTTGTACAAGCTTAGAAGGCACCCATGGATAAGCTTATCCAGTGAGCTAGATCTTAACCTTTGCTACAAGGTTGGATATGGAAGACTATAGAATACAACAAGATCATAGATGGGTGTAAGAGAAATGTTTCAACAAATTTCAATATAAAGGATCTTGGTATCCACTGACCCAATAGGATACATAGAATATCAGTAGCAAAGGATGCTTTTTGTCACTCTAGTACAAAATGTTTTGATGCTCAGCTTTAGAGGGAGTGACTGCAGAAGATCTTTGATTTCTACATGGTACGACAGGATGGACAACTTCTTGTTGGACTAAGGATTTTCCAAGAGTAAAGCGGGTTCCAACCTTTCCTTTAAGGCTGAATGCAAAAGACATGTATATGTCGATGACCTAAAAGGAGAGGATGAAATCATTGTAGATGCAAAGAGGAAGTGCTATAAAGAGCAACTTAGAATGATGTTTCAGTTTGGGGTCAAGTGTGATCTCATGACTTAGCAAAAATCAAACTAGTGTTTCCCTTAGTACAACTAAGGATGAGTACATTGCAACAACACTCATCCTATAGTGAATCAATATTAAAGGATTGTTTGATGTCAAGATAGATGAAACTGATATTTATTGTGACAACCATATTTGCAGAGAACCCAGTGTTTCATAATGTCTAGGATACGGTGCAGAGAGGAGGCGTGAAGCTCCAGTATGTTCCTATAGAGGAACAAAATGTGGATGCACAAGAAAAGAATAATGAACCCTAGTGGTTTGGTCACTATATAGAGATCCTGGTCATATCTTCATCTGTAGATCCCAACATGGTTTATGGCATCCTAAAAAGGAATATCCCAGGAAGGCTGGTCGTATCTTCAAATAGGAAGATCCCAATGATACGTGTTCCTGCATTCATTTTTGGATGTTCTGGTATGAAATTCATTTACAAACATTATGGTCTGGCATTCATTTGCAAACATTATAGTCTTGCATTAATTTGTGAACATTGCGGTATGACATTCATTTGCAGACGTTGCATTCCTACATTCATTTGCGGATGTTGTGGTCTAGCCTTCATTTGAAGATGTTGTGGTCCTACATTCATTTGTGGATGTTGTGGTCCTACATCCATTTACAGATGTTGTGGTCTTGCATTCATTTTGCAGACGTTTTGGTCTTGCATTAATTTACAAACGTTGTGGTCCTGCATTCATTTGTGGACGATCCAACATTTTTTGATGCTATGGGTGATTTCAAATTAAGTTACAATGTTGTGTTGCAAGTGATGTTCAGATAAGAATACCTACGATGATATGTGTTTCTCATGATGATGTAATGATATGTGATGCTCGTGATGATGCGATCAGATGTGATGTTTGTGATGATGTGATGATATGTGATGCTTATGATGATACGATGATATGTGATATTTGGGGAAATGCAATGGCATGTGATCCAATGATTATGATGATGTGACGAGATGTGATTCTTATTATGATGTGTCAATATATGATGCTCATATGAAAGTGATCATGACATGATGATCAATATGTGATGCTCCATGATGGTGATATTCCATGGATAATGTTAATGTTGATATAGTTGTGAAAACTTCCTATGACGTATAGACTTACCGATTAGTTGCACAGATGTATTGTTGTGTTATAGAATACCTTCCTTGTTAAGAGGGAGTGTTAAAGAAATGTAACTGTGGAATATATTCTATTTTTTATTATTATTGTTATTAATCCTTTCAGAGATGTTGTTCCTCCGATTAGGGATTTCATTGATGTAATTGGTCGTGTGAAGTCTTGATGTAAACCCTTGTTGTAAGTTGAGCCAGTAGTACCCACAAAAGTATTGTTAAAATGTATTTTTGAGTCTCCAAAGACAAGTCAGACCTAATTGGGATGAGAAGTGATCCATGTTTGTTTATTAGGATTCTCCATTGACCAGTATAAATATGGGAGGCACCTCACTCATTTGGACACACACAAAACTCAAGCAAGTGCACTATAGAGAGAAGAAACAATCCATTTGGAGGAGAGGAAGAAGTACAATATTATTTTTGGGGTCTTATAAGTCTTATTCTCTGGGTCTTACACTATACTCGGTTGAAGTCTATATCGAAGAAGTTTGTCTAGGTTTTATCCCCCATAAGGGTTTCCCAGGATAAATCTCTGTGTTCTTTTGTGTGGTTGTGCTTGTTTATATTTCACTGATCCTTTTGTATATGGTTATGATGTTATGATTCTAAATTTCATTAGATATTGTATAACCATTATAATGCCCCATATTTTGACATGGCATGATTACCAGTCAGACTTATTACATTCTAATCATATCAAAGAGAAGGATGATCCTTTGGAATCACTGTCAACCTAAAAAATGTTCCATTATGAATTACACAAGCATATCTAAATACCCACATGTGGTTGTAGTAAATAGTGATGATTGAGGGTTCATTTCACTACCGGTATTCAATTTGGTAGGGTGTTCGACATCTCTCACCGCACCAATCTTCAATTTGGTCGCGTCTGGCCTTTCTCACCACATGGTTGCATGATCGGTCTTTCTCACTACACCAATATTCAATTTTTTCAGATGTTTGGACTCACTCACTACATGGTCATGTGTTCGGCCTCTCCCACCCCACTAGTCTTAAATTTGGTCGATTGTATATTTTTCCTCCAAGTCCCATGTGAAATTGAAGTAGATACAAAATAATGAGGTGGATTAAAAGCCCAATGGGTGGCTTTGTTCTCCCAGAAGTCTTGGTTCTCATGCAAGTCGATATTTAAATGAAATTATGAGAGATGGTAAGAAAACAAAGGTATTCATGCATTAGGGTTTCAAATGGGTGACGAGGAGAATTTGTACATAGATATTATTTTCCTAGGTTCTTTAAAATATGCTTAGGTTGCAATAGGATTGGAAGCATGCGTAGATTGATAGAATACATAGAGATTATCCCCATGTGAAAAAATTAAGAATTGTAGCATGCTTACGGAGCAGGAGGGAAACCATAATACATTGAGAAGAATTTGGGTTTACAAGCCAACTAGGGAATTCCAAACATAGGAAAAACAGAGAACAGACTAGAGCTATGACATATTTTGATACCACTTAATAGACTTGGGATAATTGCAATGCTTGGATGAATTTTATTGAGAATGGATGGTTTGTGTATACAACAAAGAGAGGTGATATTTGGGCTTCATATTCCGAAATTACTTTCCTTTCATATCTATAACTAAAAACTAATATTTGACATATTTTAAAATATTTACATGCTACTTCAACTCAAGAACTATTGTAGATAATTTCATATTATATTTATAAATTTAATTTGTTTGGATTTTCCACATCCCCGTTGTCCATTTAAAAAAAAAATGTATTAAAAAACTACAATACTATTTTGCTATTCTATGCTCTAAATAATCATAATCCATTAGAAGAATATATCAATATACACTCTCATCTTCTAAATAATTTTAATGAAACATATAATAATTAATTTGAATATAGATCGATTTAAAATTTATCCTTTTTCTTTAATAACAATTTAAACTTATAAATTTTATTAATTACTTTTCTTATTAGAATGATAATAAAACTAAAATTTATAATAACAATAAAACTATTAATTGAACGGTCTAATAGGTGGGAAATGGAAGAAAAGTGAGTATGAGTGAATATCCATGGATCATAGTTGATGGAAACTTCAAGATATTGGATGCACTTCTCGTTAAACTACATGACTATGGCATTTAATTAGTAAGGGATTCCACATCACATGAGCATAGTAATGCATGGGTCAAGGCTGACTAACTATGAAAGATATTTCTTTACAAAATAAACTAGCTGAGGAATGGACTTTATACACCGATAATATTTATCACTATATAATAATACGTAAGGAGGAATACGATCAACTCAAATGGTTAAGGGACAAAGGCACTAGTGATTATATGGTTAAATTAAGATATGTAGTTAAAGTTGAAGATGAGGAAACTGAAGAAAATATATTTTGGTGAAAGGTTGTATGGAAATTTATTTTCTCCTTAAAATCAAAATTTATACTATGTCTATCCCTAGCAAATAGGATCCTTGCCTAGGACAGTTGATAGAAAAGGAGTTGGTTAGGACCCAATAAATGCACACTATGCAAAAAATGTGCAGAAAAAGTGAACCATTTGTTTGTGACACATGCTTATTATCATATTGTTTCGAATCATGTATCATTAGCATAAGGGGCAATACCAAATGGGACAAGGAGACACTAGTTGATCGCCTTTATGGTTGGTTAATTGATAAGTCTATGGAAATATTTAAATCACCCATGTCTCTTTCCATATATGGGATTTGGTAGAAGAGAAACTAAATACCTAATGATCGCTCAACTTATAACTTCACATAGAATCAAAGTATCCATTGACAATAACAAACATTTACCTATAAAGAAATCAATAAGGGAATTAATGATGTTGTGTAGTGATTATGAAAAACCTCGGATATATTTTGGTCGAGCTAGCCTAGGTGAACAAAAATTGTGTGGATCTGGAGCTATTTTATTCGTTGACAACCACCACTACTATCACATTTTGTATGCATTGATGAATGGCACAAGAAATCAAGAATAATTGCATGCCATATGGATCATGTTGAAGTGTATTGCAAAAAGACGATGGGGCAGTTTCAAGTCTTTGAAGACTCCAAATTGGTGATTGATTGAGCCAAAACTCATTGTAAAGTGGTGAAATAGGACCTTATTCCTATTATGAATCTTAGAATGGATCTCTTTTATAAGTTGACTCACATCTTTTATGACCATATCTTTAGCGAATTCAACATTATTGCTAGTGGAATATTTAAAGAGACCACGACTTTACAAGAGGGTACCATTCACATTCAAGGGTATAGAGAAGACAATATCATTATAGACATATATTCTATGTTGTTAGAGTATCTATATCATGGATCCTTTCGAGGAACCCTTTTTATATCATTATTTTTATATGTATCACTAAGGTTTATAGATCACATCAAAAGATTCTAGATTGTCTCTGTTTGGGAAAACTTAATTTTTTTAGAAGTGTTGGGGTATCACTGGGGAAACTTGATAGTTTCAAAACCTTTTTTTTCTTCATTTTTTCCAAGTCCCCAAGGGGATAATCCAATATATATTTTATTTCACTCTGATTCATATATATATATATATATATATATATATAAGTTTGTTTTCTTTATAAAGGTAAGGTGTACTTTATCATGAGAAGATGTGTAATGTTCATTCTTTAATATACCTTTTATTTCAATATAATATTAAAAAAAATTAAAAACAATAGTTTAAGCTACAAAAGGAGATGCCAATGATTTATCCAAGATAGGGATCCCCCTTCAAGATATAGAATCTCATTGTCAACTTCATTAAATGTCTTTACAAATTTATCTAGATGATAAAGATACCTGTCAATAGCCTTTTCATTTTTATTCATTTCAAGAAAAATGACATGTATGGAAAGTATAACGATATGCCTTGATGGTGTCTGAGTACCCAAATAAGATGCATTTTTTATTCCTTGCACTGAGACTGTTTCTTTGTTCTTGGAATTAAGGCATAATAGTTGGTACCAAATGGGATTTGTCACCAAGGGAATGTGGCAATATCAAATTTCATATGGAGTCTTATTTTCAAGAGCATGAGTTGGACTTATGTTTCTCAAATAAACTACATATAGAATTTCATAAGTTAAAACATCAATTTTGCATTCTTAAAAAATAGAATGGTATTCACCATACACAAGAGTGTACTGTTAATTCTTTATGCCACGCCATTTTGTTGAGGATTTATGATTTGATTCCTAATCCTATGTTTTCTAAGATAAGAATCAAATTTATTTGATGTGTATTCCCCTGCATTACCAGTATGAAGGGAACCAATCCACCATTGTAATTCATTTCTAATACATACATGAATTTTTTTAAATGTTTCAAAGGCTTGAGATTCATCTTTCAACATCCTAGTATAATCGCCAACAAAAGTCATGATATATTTGTTACCATTTGTAGAAATAACTAGCATGGGGTCACACAAATTAGAGTGTACCAACTCTATTTTTCTACATGCTCTGCAATTTGAATCATGAAAAAGTTGCTTACAATGTTTGCCAAGAATACAAGCATGACATTGTTTCTAACTCTTTAGAATGGTGGCTAAACTAGAACACCGTTCTTTTTCAACATTCTAAGATTGTTATAATTAATGTGTCCATGTCTAGAATGCCATAGAAGGTTGTAAGGCAAAGCACCTTCTTCATGCTGAGAGAGGTAGGAAACATTCTAAGCTCTTGTAGATGTTCCTTTAAACTTGAATAGTTTCTCATCTTCATATGTGGTTAGGATGAATTGGTTTTAAGAGGTTATCCTCATCTCAATCATTCCATTGAACATTTGGATGGAATGAAAATTCTATCAAATGTGAATAAGGGACAACAAGTTTCATTACAACTTTGGAAGAGAGACAACATTATGCCATAGAAATTCAGGGAACCAAGGTACTTTGAGCCTATTGATGCCAATTTACCTTAGTTTTGAGGTTGAACTTATGTTAAAAATACACTATACCATCTACATCGTCATTCAGTTCTTCAATTTTTTTTTTTATAAATGCCACATAGTAGGTTACACTAGTGTCAAGTAGCCAAGTATACCTCTAAGATGCAGATTAAGTGTTGAACAACTCCATTTATTCTCATATTACAATGTGCAACAATAAAGTGAGCATATTCAAGAGCTTTAATGAACTCATGAGCTTTACCTCTATCGTCTTTATTCTATTTATGATTCTCTTTCATGGTATATCATGTGCATCAACAATGTCCTACATCATGTCCATTCTTTCCACATTGTCCACAATGAATATTGCAGGTCTCTTGTTGTCATTGTTTTTTCCCCCTTCCTCTAAAGTTTTTTCTTCCACATCCTCTGTTATAGCTCAAAATGACACATCTCTGCCTATGACCACTTTCCCATGATTTCGTCGCATGTCGACACTTCATGAAAGTCACTGAAAGTCATTGAAAAAACACCTATCTTGGAGGACCTATATCTTGAGTTCTGTAACTCCGTTTGACTGCATTTCTACGCCATTTAAAAGGTATTTCAGTTAGCTAAAACTTTCCTGAAGACACCAAAGTCTGAAAATGCCCAAAAATACCTTAAAAATGCGTTTTTTGTGTATGTGCGACTCTC
The DNA here is from genome assembly GCA_001517045.1 of Pseudotsuga menziesii. Taxonomy (NCBI): domain Eukaryota; kingdom Viridiplantae; phylum Streptophyta; class Pinopsida; order Pinales; family Pinaceae; genus Pseudotsuga; species Pseudotsuga menziesii. Next base: position 55,222 of record LPNX010494954.1, read on the forward strand.
CTTATGTGCAACCCACGCATCACTCGCGACTCTTGTGTTTTGCAAGTCGCGCATGCATATATTCGCGGGTTGCTCTTGTGTAAACTTGCGTATCATGCGCGGGTTGCTCTCCTTCATAGTCGCGCATCTGTTTCTTAACACTAAAACATAAAAACACACCTTTTGAGTTAGTTTGGGTAGTTATACAACTGACTCCTTCAGTTGTAACCACTTTGGCTTTGCCCCTAACTCTTCTTCATCATATAAATAGAGGTAGGGACGTCCATGAAAGGGGAATTGGATTTTATGCATTGTTATGCTGGAGGAATCGGGACTCTCTTTGCCTACACCTTTGCCCTGGAGGTCTTCCCTTGTGTTGCAGAGCTTGGAGGCTGAGTTCTTTGGAGAAGAGAAACAGCAGAACCAGATCAAGGTTTCGTGAGGTGCCAAATTGAAGAGAAGGTCTCTTGGAGTGAGAGGAGCAAGAAGAGGATTAAAGAGAAAGCTTGGACCAGCCTTCAATTAATCAGGTGTGGATCTTTCTCATCTCTGAAACTTGTTGTTATATGCTTGCTGAACATTGTGCATCTCTCTTTCAACCCAAGTACGTTGATGGCCTCTTAAACCTTAGCCATAGGACACTTTCCTTTACAACAGAACTGGCGACTCCGTTGGGGATAGCCTTGTCTGTTTGGGGTTTTTCTTTTGACTTCTTTCAGCTTTTGCATTGTTTCAGGTCCTTCTTGCCACTTAGGAACATTTTTAAGTCTGATTGCACCCTATCCCCTGCCTTCCTAAGGCAGTTTTCTACCCTTGATTGTGATTTTTACACCTATTCGCGGGTTGTTCTTTTGAACAGTCGCGAATACAAGTTTGCATGCGCGGGTTGTTCTACTGAACAGTCGCGTATCATTCACGACCTACCCTTATAGACAGTCGCGTATATACCTGGAAGTTAGGATTTTTTAAGTCAGTTTTGCTTTTTCCTATTCTTTTGGGTAATCCTTGTTTGTGAGTGGTGTCTCTTTATGAATGCTGTGTAGCTTGATTGAAGACTTTTTGTGATCACCCTACCTGCTTTTTCAAAAGCCTTTGAGTCTTTTTGCTTGGAGTAATTCTTGCTTGTTTGCTTTATTAGATCCAAGTTTACTCAAAGCACAGTGCACTTCAGGTGCATGGTGGGTCTGTTAAGGTCTTCTGCGGGTGCATGAATCCAGGGAGTTTGTGTCATTCTCTTTTGTTGTTCTTTATCTATGTGGTAAGCCCCTTTATAGCATTAGGATGTACTCTTTGCTCTTTCACCTGTCTCCTTTGCTTGGTTTGCTTTTTGGCCTTTTGTTTCTGATCAGCCTCTGTTAGTGGCCTTTGTTTGATTTCAGAAGC
>LPNX010494954.1:58615-76942 GCA_001517045.1 Pseudotsuga menziesii
AAGTAGTTGAATCGATCCCAGTATCAATCAATCCCACTCTTTCTTTAGAGAGTGAAGTGTCTACTAGTCACATTTTCTTTACTGCTAGTTCAGATCTTACTGAAAAAGGGGGAACTGAACTTGTTTCGGATCAACCCCCACCAAGCCCTCGGATTGCTTCCTTTGATTGGGATAGCCTAGTTGAGCCGCACCTTCCTTCCACTGCACCTTTCCAGATAAAGGTCAAACTTGAACCCTATACAATTGCTCATTGCATTGTTGATGAAGGAGCCTCAGTTAGTATTTTGTCTGCTCGTGCTTGGTGAGGTATGGGATCTCCCAGCCTTGTGTCAACTGCCAGTCAGTTACTGGCGTTTGATAGAAGAACTTGTGTAGCCTTGGGAATTCTTGATCAAACTCCTGTTACTTTGGGTGGGAAGACCGTCTTAGTTGACTTCATGGTGATAGAAGAACCCTTGGACTTTAATATGCTCCTTGGACGTGATTATGTCTATGCCATGCAAGCTGTGGTGTCAACATTCTTTCGTGTGATGTACTTTAATCATGACGAAGAAATTGTCACTATCGATCAGTTGGATTTTCTTGATCCATCTCCTGACCCAACTAGAGACCAAGTATTTCCTTTATTGGTTCCCAGTGTTTCTGTAGACACCACCCCACCACAGGTGAACTATGTGGCTTCTTGTCATTTGTGTTCAATTGCTACTGAGAGGCAGCCTCTGTTTTCATGCTTACCTTCTCGGGAATTGGTCCCAGCAGTTGATCGGGTGAGTCATCCTATACAGATTGTAGAGCCTTCTCTCCACTCTGTCCATCCATTTGAAAGTTCAGATATGTGTCCTATCTCAGATGATTTCCTCCCTTCGGATGAAGTCTTCCTGGAGTCTTTGATACAGTCTGACCTTCTCTTTCAGTTGTGATTAAGTCTAACCCTGATTTGCTTAGTAAGCCTTCCTTTTGTCTTATGTTGGTTTTTGTTGAGTCTTTTGATTCTTCATTTGAAAAGCAAGTCAGTGATCCTGATGAGTTTGATTTTTTCTTATGAATTTCCCAGCTCCTGTGATATTGAGTTTGTTCCTGCAAACTCTATCTCCCTTGTTGATTTTCACTTCTCTTCTGAGGTTGATATTATTGATTATAAACCCTCGAGCCTTGGTCCTATAGAATCTTCTTCGGTTGATTCTGCCTTGACTTTTCCTTTTGTAGAAGATAGCAAAGTCACAAGTGTTTCTGCCAAAGTGACCCGCATCGGATCGTTTCTTCTGATGTTGTTGTTTCTTCGAGACAGGATTATTAGTTGGATTCACAACTGTTTATGGGCCTCACCTTGTTGTTCAAGCTGTAATTGCATTTGCATATGCCTTGCTCGCACTTATGAGCCTGATTCCGGCTTCCACGCTTTTAGCTCGTTGTATAAGACCTCATCTTTGTTCTCATTGCCGCTAAGCCTTGTATCATTTTGCCTTTGCAACTTGACACCCTTTACCTCGAGGATACCTTCCCCGAGTGTCCTTATCTTGCTCGCTTTCCTTGCATTATGCATAGGTTTGTTCCTTGCGCTTGGAACTAGTTTCACCTATTTATGACACTCGTCTCCTCGCATTTAGAGCATTCTTTCTGCTCTCCTTCGAGCTCTTTAAAAACAGTAAGGAGGCCGCGAGTTGACTTTTCCGGACTCGTTAAAACTTCACAGGAAAGATTTTGAGTTTCTTTAGGCTCAAGTCTGACTCCTTAAAATAGACTTGACTGCCGAGTAAACTTGTCCATTCAGGCTCGTTAAGAATATGTGAATGGGCATCCACATTGGTGGTAGGTTATCTCTTTCTCGGACCATGTGGAATAATACGAGAAAGGATCACTCTCTTTTCTACTGAATTGAGAAGAGTATTCTCAGACATAGGTTTATCTCTTTTCCGGACCTAAGGGACTAAATTTACGGAAAAGGAACCCCCGGTATGAGCTTAGTTTTCTCTTTTTCGTGCTCTGGACCAAAACATGAAAAAGATTCCGAGTGTACTTTATGTCTTTGTCATGCTCGTTAAACCCTAAAGAACAAAGCATCGAGTTTATTGTTGTAAGCTCCATTTCTCGTAATCAAATGGATCTTTTCGAGTGATCTTGCCTTCCTTCACACTCGTAAAACTCAGGCTGTATATGCTGCTTTTGAAGGAGCGTTAGGTAGGTGGTAATTTAACCTTTTTCGGACCTTCCTAACTAATTACGAAAAAGGTGCGCCTTTTCTTCTTCGGAAGTTAAAAGAGTTCTTCTATTGTTTGTTTTATACTTTTTCGGCCTCAGGGGACTAAATTGTACGAAAAAGGACCCCCTGGAGTCTTCTTTGGAGTTTTCAGACTCTCTAAATTATGAAAACACCATCGATCATGTACTAGGTTGGGCTCGTAAAATCCACGAATCAGTGCCTTATCAAGCATTCTTCTTTCTTTTCTTCGAGCTTGTCATAAAATGAAGATGGTCCCGAGTTTGCTTTCTTGGACTCGTTAAACCTTTACAAGAAAGAAGGGAAGGGGAAGGTTTATTTCCATGTCTTTTTACATCTTGGAAGCAAGTCTTATTTCCTTGAACAAAGCACCAGTTTTGAGTCTATCAACATTTGGGTCCTAGTCTTTTGACCTTATCCTGATTCATATTTTCTTACTCCTCCAGTTGGTCTCTTTTCCAATGATATGGGGAATCTGTCAATGTCTCCTACATTGTAGATTTGTTTCATTGGTCCTATTTTGTGTCAAAAGCTACCTAAGTCACTTTTTGTGTCGTGTTCACTGTTCAAGGATTAAACCTTTGTCGGCCATTCTGCAGTTGTCTTGACCTTTTGTGTCGGCCATTCCCTGGTATCCGTTCATTACATCATGTCTTCAGTGGTCCTTTTTGTGAAATTCAGTACCAATTCCAGATCCAATTAGTCTTTGACTTACTTCATGTTGGATGATGAAGGATGCCTTAATTCCTTCCTTCCAATGGATCTCTTCCTATCGACTGCAACACATCTTGCTCTAGGAACGAGATTTAGAGTTTTATGATAGTACCTTGGGAATTGTTGTCCTCAATGGCAATTTCCCTCGCTATTGGGTAGTGGGGATACCTTAATGTCTCCTACTCGATAGATTCTTCAAGTGTTCGACTTCAAGTCCTTGTAATCACACTTGTTAGAATGTACTAGGTACCTTGGGAACCATTTTCATTAATGGTGGTTTCCCTCGCGTTTGTTAACGGTTCTCTTTATTGACCGGTAATCAAACGGTTTCCTCCATGTTCGACTTCAGCTCCTTTATTCGCATGGTTAGGATTCGTACCTTTTTTGGGCGGTTTGGATTGAAGACCTTGGGGCTGACAGTAGCATTGTCATCTTTTGCTATTTCCCAAGTTGCGCAAGACCTTGTTATACTTTATATGAAGTTTTGTTGAGACATAGATCCACCTTGTATTTTTGTGGCTATGATCGATTGTTGAGTATGGATCCACCTTGTTCATTTGTGGCCATGGCTCCTTTAGATTTGATATGGCGCCTTTTTGCATATTGAGCAAACATGATAGTTTCATCAGTTATACATATGTTGGATCCGCCTATATATTTATGGTGATGTTTTGTATATGGATGTGTATGTCCCAGAGATCAGTTTTTCTGACATTTATCTCTCTTTCAGGTACCTTCACTCGAGCCTTTTGATCTTGGATTCTCTGCTCTCTCCATACTCAGTTGTTTCCTTTATAATTTATTTCGGCTATCATCTTCCACTCTAACCTCACACATTAGGGGGCATCTACTATAGCTCAAAATAACACATCTCTGCCTATGACCACTTTCCCATGATTTCGTCGCATGTCGGCACTTCATGAAAGTCGCTGAAAGTCACTGAAAAAACACCTATCTTGGAGGACCTATATATTGAGTTTTGTAACTCCGCTTGACCTCATTTATATGCCATTGGAAAGGTATTTCAGTTAGCTAAAACTTTCCAGAAGACACCAAAGTCTGAAAATGCCCAAAAATACCTTAAAAATGCATTTTTTTGTGTATGCATGACTCTCCTTATGTGCAACCCGCGCATCACTTGCGACTCTTGTGTTTTGCAAGTCGCGCATGCATATATTCGCGGGTTTCTCTTGTGTAAACTCACTTATCATGCACGGGTTTCTCTCCTTCATAGTCGCACATCCGTTTCTTAACACTAAAACATAAAAACACGCCTTTTGAGTTAGTTTGGGTAGTTATACAACTGACTCCTTCAGTTGTAACCACTTTGGCTTTGCCCCTAACTCTTCTTCATCATATAAATAGAGGTAGGGAGGTCCATGAAAGGGGACTTGTATTTTATGCATTGTTATGCTGGAGGAATCGGGACTCTCTTTGCCTACACCTTTGCCCTGGAGGTCTTCCCTTGTGTTGCAGAGCTTGGAGGCTGAGTTCTTTGGAGAAGAGAAACAGAAGAACCAGATCAAGGTTTCGTGAGGTTCCAACTTGAAGAGAAGGTCTCTTGGAGTGAGAGGAGCAAGAAGAGGATTAAAGATAAAGCTTGGACCAGCCTTCAGTTAATCAGGTGTGGATCTTTCTCATCTCTGAAACTTGCTGTTATATGCTTGCTGATCATTGTGCATCTCTCTTTCAACCCCAGTACGTTGATGGCCTCTTAAACCCTAGCCATAGGACACTTTCCTTTACAACATCCTCTCTTATTGATTTCTCCTCTAGAAGAATATTTGATTGATTCTTCCATTTTTAGGAAATATACAAGATCTATCTAGAGGGATGAACTATCTTCTTTCCAAAGTATTTCTCTCTTCCTACAATCTTATCCACTAGAGTGCCAAATGTGAGGTATTTCAAGTTACCATTAGTTTGAAGTGACTTAAGATAGTGTGAGTATGAGAGTAAAGGAAATTGATGAAGGTAATGAGAGAAAGTTATGCCTTGAAACTGGTAGAATCGATGCCACACATGATTCCTCTAATACTAGATGTTGCATTCATGGGATCATTTTCCTTCACTTATAGGTTGAATAAATTCAAAACTTAACTAAATTATATCCCAATATGAATGTCAGTCACACAAATCCCTTATTGTTTTTAAATAATCATAAGAAATTTTGGTACATGAGACGTGTTGACTCAAATATTCGCTTATTGTAACGACAATTAGTGTTAGAAAAGCAAGATCGCAGAGCAATAACAGTTATACAATTACATAATTAAACTAGATGAAAAAACATTAATCACATTACAAGAGAGACATAGATATAACATGGTTCACCCAAGATGGGATACGTCCACACAGAAATTTCCAATCCTTTATTATTATATCATCCAAAAAAATGAAAGGATATAACCTATAGCAACTCGCTACACTTCCTCTTCACACTCTCTTAGTCTCTCTCACATAATCACAAAGATTCTTTACAATGCTACAATACAATACTCATCCATATTACAATTCCTTCCTTTTATAAAGGGAATAACATGGGAAAATACCACGAGTTTCCTAAATACCATGGGCCCATAAATAACCGATTATTGACCAAGTCATGACTTTGAAATTACAACATTTTACCAGACATTTTTTCCTAAACTTTTCACTATGAGGGTTCCCAAACTAGTCGCCCCCAACCCCCCCTCCTTGGATCCCCCTGATGACTATAGTGGGGGGAATCCCCCCCACACCCCCCGGTTAGGTGCTAGGATCCAAACACGGCTGAAATAACATCTCTGAATTTGGAATATCAGGATCCACAACCACAATTAGTGTGTATTCCTTATTTTCTAGTAACAATCAATAGATATAGCTCCTTAACTATGCACTTCGATATGCTAAGTTCTTTATCTTCTCTAGGTTGTTTAGGTGCAGTAATTGTAGCATCGCTCGCACTATCAATAGCCTATCCTTCACAAATGTCACCTCATAGGTCATTGAATATGAGGGTATGCTTGATATTTCTTGACCACTCTAGGTAGTTATATTTTTCAATGAGCACTACTCCATCAACAAAAACCAATAGATGCATCTTTGTTATCCTCCTAAATGGCACCTCTCCGTCCAAGTGCTGACAGTCCTTATGTTGGTACACAAAAGGACATCTATGGATTGAGGTTTACCCAGGGTACTATAGATTGGCTTGTTGCACAATACATTCTTCCTCCATCCAGTTGGTTACTTTGCCATTTTACTATCTTGACTTGTATTCGCGACTCTCCTTTTATGCAACTCGCGAGTCATTCGCGAGTGTCCCTTGTAGCAAGTCGCGAATGGATGTATTCGCGGGTTGCCCTTGTAGCAAGTCGTGAATCATTCGCGGGCTGTCCTTCTACACACCCGTGAATATGTCCCTGGATAGTTCAACATAAAAACATGTGCTAGCTTGATATTAGTTAAACATTGTTACCTTAATTACCTTAACTGTTTCAACCTCCTCAACCTTCGAAACCGCCTTATTTCCTCCATATAAATACAGGCCTTGGGGTAGGTGTTAGATACATACACTTGGAGAGCAAAGTTATGCTGGTGGAGTTTATACATAATTCTTTGGAGCAGTGGAACTCAGAATCCTTTGGTTGCAGAGGAGTCCTTGTCTCAGGCATTGGGTTGTAATTTGAACTTCTTCATTATTGATAATAAAGAGAATCCTTCTTCCATATGTGTTTCATGTGTCTTGGTTTGATAAATGTTTATGTTTATGCATCTTATATGGGATTTATCTAACCTGCTTACATATATATGAATCATCTTGTATCTGGAAGATTGGATCTTGACAGGTGAAAGAAGAACAACCTTGAAGACTTTGGATATGAAGTAGAACGGAAGAGGACTAGCAAGGATCGACTTTCGCTAATTGAGTAAGTCTTTCTCATCCTCCTATTTCCTTTACTGCACTCTGTAAGTCAATTGTCTGCAAGTTCATTGAGTATGTTGGTAACCCCAAACCTATGGTTATTAGGTGTGTAATCCTGTACAATAGAACTGGCGACGCCACTGGGGAAGCCTAGACTGTTGTAGGTTTTTCTGTCTCCTGACCAGCCTTTGCTTTGAAGTTTGTCTGTGATCTTTTATCCTGGTTCATACTTGCTTCAGTATTCGAAAGTCTTGGTTATTTTTCTTGTTTTTGAGAAAAAATTTATACTCATTCGTGAGTTTTTCTTCTGAACAGTCGCGAATACAATCTTGCATTCGCGGGTTGCTGCACTAGACAGTCGCGAATCATTCGCGAGTTGCTCTCATAGACAGTCGCGAATACTCCTAGAAATAGGGATTTTTAAGTCAAAGTTTGCTTGTTCTTGTCTTTCTATAACCCCTGTTTTATGAGTGGATTTTCCTTATGAATGCTGAGTAGCTAGTTTGAACACTTTGGGTGATTACAATTTGTTCTTTTTCGAAAGCCCTTGAGTCTTTTTGCTTGGATTATTTACTGCTTGCATGCTGAAGTAGTTGGCTTGTTTGGGTTGTGGTTTAAAGTGTCTTTGTCCAGATCTGTGGTCAAGGTCTTGGGCTCTGTTTTTCTAGTATGTCTTCTGACAGTGGCTGGTTTTCACTTGACTTCGTAAGTCTGCAGTGATTTTTTGTCATTATTTGCACCCAAGCTAGGGTTCCTCAACCTTCCTTAGTTGGTTGTATTTTGGTTCTGTCAGCTTGTTGGCTTCAGTTTGATGTTTTTAGACAGTTTGTTTGATTCAAGTTTGCTCAAGTACATTACCTTGTAGGTGCATGACTTTTAGGGAGTTAGTATCATCCCTTTTGGTTGTTCTTTATCTATGTGGTAAGCTTTTTATAGCATTAGGATTTGTTCTTTGCTTTTTCCCCCTGCCTTCCTTTGCTTGGTATGATTTTTGGCTTATGTTTCTGGTCAGCCTCTGGTAGTGATCTTTGTCTGAGTTCAGAAGCTTGTTGGTATTGGTTTCCTTCTTCTTTTGTTGGTTAACTTCACCTTGCCAAAATAGTTGACTTGTCTCTTATGCAAGCCTTCCTTCCAAGTAGGGTTTATACTGACTTTAGTTCAGTCTAGAGTCTGTTTGGTGGTTGTATAGCAAAGTTCCTTTTGCTTCGTTCTTGTTATCTACATACTTTTCTTTGTAGGTAGTTTTATTTTGCATTTATAAAAGAAAATTAAAAAGAACCTATACTTGTTTGTGCTGCTTGCCCCCCTACCTCCTTCTTTGGCTTAACCTTGTTGGACAAGGTATTGAGCAGCCTTTGTTTGTCGGTTTAGATTGATACTTGGGAATTCTTGACCTTTGTTTATGTTAGTCTTTTTGCTCGGTCTCTTCATTCCAAAGTTGTTGGCTTGTATACCTTTGTAAGCCTTCTTTTTAAGAGAGGTTGATATCTAACTTTAGGGAAACCTAGGGTTTGTTTGTGGGGTGTAGAGTAGTTGTCTATTTGCTTTGCTTACAGTAATTGCTTGCATTAGTTGATAGGCTGATTTTTCTTTTGCATTTATAAAAGAAAAAGACAAAAACATATGTTTGCTTTATATGCATGTAGATTAGGTTTTTAGTCTAGATTGCATGGCATATCATTGTTTTTGGAAAATATAAAAAGAATTTGTTCTTTTGTGGCTTTCAAGTTTTCTATTTGAAAATATAAAGAGAATAGTTTTTGCTTTTTGCATTTCATATCTCTTTGCTTAGTCAATTTGTTTCAATTTTGAGTCAAAACACCACATAAGTTTCATGCCATTTACCCTTTGACTAAAAATAGCCCTTAAAATAAACGATATAATTTAAAAATTATTAGTAAGTTTTATTTTATAGGGTCATACACCAACTAGCCCAGGCTAGACTTGTGGATTAGGGAGTTTAAACTCTCCATAAGTGTTAAATTTCAGACCTAGTTGGCCAATCACTAGGTAAATCCTTTTCTACGTTGATTGTATCTGGCAAGCTCCTCTCAAATGGGAGTTAAGAACTAGGCCGCGTGGAGGCTTGGACAGAGGAGATAACCCTCTGAATCCTTGTCAAAACGTAACTCAGGACTTTTACGCATCTAAGGATTCTGTCCTAGACAGAGTTTCGGGCTCAGCTACCCTGCCCATGCGTACGAGTTCGGCTGACGACTGTCCCCCCAGACTATCAATATAGTTAAGGTAGCCTTTAGTCTCTTTGACATCTAGGGTTCATACACAGGTACACCGGAAGGCTATTTTTGGTTGATCTTGGACAGACTTGGAAGGTAACCCCGGTAGAAAGTGTGGGAGGGCGGTGGGTGATTCCTCCGCTTGTGCCTAAGAACATCTACAGGGACACCAAGTAACTGTCTATCAGCTTTCTTTTGGAAAGTATATCTTATACCTGTTTGTCTGTTTGGCTTTAGGAATTTTTAGTGAGTGCTGTGTGGTTTGTCTGTACTTAGTGTGCCTTTAGGTGTGTGCTTTGTAATTTTGGTTGACTATCAACCTCGGACTTTGTCTCCTAGTTTGAAACTATGGCTAGCACCCCTTCGAACACCAACCAAGAGATCCCCTTGCAGGGAACTCCTTGTACTATTCCTCTCATGGGGAATGTTGGTGTTCCCTTGATGGCCACCCTGAATCTTCTTGGATTCACCCTAGGGCTATCGGTGTGGTTGTTTTCCACCCCAACTATCCTGAATGCTCCTGATGCTTCTCAAGTAAGCTCCTTATATCAAGGGCATCAAAACACTGCTTCCCCTTCACCTATACTTGATTCTCCTCCTTCTACCTCATGCGGTGAAAGTACTGATACTAGTAACCGACAGTCTAAAAGGAGTAAAAGAAGGAGGAATAGGAAGAAGTCACATAAGCAAGGGGGCACCCATTCAACCTCTGCAAGTTAAGTTGAACCTCACCACCCAGCCTCTGTTTTTCATGTTGGGGGCACCCATCCAACCTCTGCAAGCCATGTTGGATCTAAGCACTCAACCTCTGCGAGTCAAGTTGATATTCACCATCTAGCATTTGTTGATCATGATGGTAGGATCCTTCCAACCTTTCCAGGTCATGTCGGATCCAGTCACTCAGCCTCTATTGTTCATGCTCAGGGCACCCGTTCAACCTCTGTTGTTCAAGTTGAACCTCCCCATCCAACCTCTGTTGTTCATGTTGGATCCATCCACCCAGCCTCTGTGGTTCATGCTGGGGGCACACACTCAACTGTTGAAAAGCAGATTGATCCTAACCATTCAGCCTTTGTACTTCATGCTGGTGGTGCCCATCCAACCTCTACAAGTCATGTTGGACCCAGTCTCTCAGCCTCTGCAAGTCATGCTGGGGGCAGTCTCTCATCCTCTGTACTTCATGCTGAAGACAATTCGTAAACCAATGCGAGTCATGTTGACACTGTTGAAAAAACTACCCGTTCAAAACACAAGCCCAAGTTTCCTTGTAAGCTTTGTGAGGGAGACCACCTTACTTATAAATGCCCTTCTATTCCAGAGGTGCGAAGAGTTTGGTTTCATGGCCATCCCATTTTTGAACATTCTGAAGCTTTTCAACAACCAACCTCTCTTAGTCAGGTTGGACCCAGTCACCCAGCCTCTGTAGTTCATGCTGGGGGCAAACTATCATCCTCTGCAAGTCATGTTGAGAGCAAACAGTCAGCCACTGCTAGTCATGTTGACATCGTTGAGAAAACTGGTCAGTCGAAGTGCAAACTTAAGTTCCCTTGTATGCTATGTGAGGGAGATCATCTTACTCACCTATGCCCTGCTATCGCAGAGGTGAGAAGAGTGTGGTCCAAGACTCAAGAATTTCCTTCTCCTGAACAACCTATAGTTTCTCAACAACCCACTCAACCTTTGGTTGATCAAGTGGTCGAACCAATCTCATATTTGGTCGATCCCACTCTTCTTTCGGAGAGTGATCCTAATGTGATTGAACCAATGTCATCTTTGATCAATCCCACTCTCCCTTCAGAGAGTGACTTTCATGAAGCGGTTGAATTGATTCCAGTATCGATCAATCCCACTCTTCCTTCAGAGAGTGAAGTGTCTACTAGTCACATTTTCTTCACTGCCAGTTCAAAACTTACTAAACAAGGGGGCACTGAACTTTCTTCGGATCAACCCCCACTAAGCTCTCGGATTGCTTCCTTTGATTTGGATAGCCTAGTTGAGCCGCGCCTTCCTTCTAATGCACCTTTGCAGATAAAGGTCAAAGTTGAATCTTATACAATTGCTCATTGTATTGTTGATGAAGGAGCCTCAGTTAGTATTTTGTCTGCTCATGCTTGGTAAGGTATGGGATCTCCCAGCCTTATGTCGACTGCTAGTCAGTTACTGGCGTTTGATAGAAGAACTTGTATAGCCTTGGGAATTCTTTCTAAAACACCTGTTACTTTAGGTGGCAAGACCATCTTAGTTGACTTCATGGTGATAGAAGACCCCTTGGACTTCAATATGCTCCTTGGATGTGATTATGTCTATGCCATGCAAGTTGTGGTGTCAACATTTTTTCGTGTGATGTACTTTAATCATGGCAAATAAATTGTCACTATCGATCAGTTGGATTTTCTTGATCCTTCTCCTGACCCAATTAGAGACCAGGTCTTTCCTTTATTGGTTCCCAGTGTTTCTGTAGACACTACCCCGCCACAGGTGAACTATGTGGCCACTTGTCCTTTGTGTTCAATTGCTACTGAGAAGCAGCCTCTATTTTCATGCTTAGCTTCTCGGGACTTGGTCCCAAAATTTGATCGGGTGAGTCATCCTATACAGACTGTAGAGCCTTCTCTCCACACTATCAATCCATTTGAAAGTTTGGACATGTGTCCTATCTCGGATGATCTCCTTCCTTCGGATGAAGTCTTCCTAGAGTCTTTGATACAGTCTGATCTTCTTTTGGATGTTGGTTTAGTTGTGACTAAGTCTAACCCTGATTTTCCTAGTAAGCCTGACCTTTCTTCTTATGTTGGTCTTGTTGAGTCTTTTGACTCTCCCTTCGAACAGCAAGTCAGCGATCCTGATGAGTTTGATTTTTCTTATGAATTTTTCAACTCTTGTGATACTAAGTTTGTTCCTACAGACTCTATCTCCCTTGTTTATTTTTTCTCTCCTTCTGAGGTTGATCTTACTAATTATAAACCCTCGAGCCTTGATTCTATAGAATCCTCTTCGGTTGATTCTTCCTTGACTTTACCTTTTGTAGAAGATAGCAAAGTCACATGTGTTTCTACCAAAGTGACCCGCATCGGATCATTTCTTCTGAATATGATCCTGATGTTGTTGTTTCTTGGAGACAAGATTTTTAGTTGCATTCACAACTATTTACTGGCCTCACCTCGTTGTTCAAGTCATAATTGCATTTGCATGTACCCTGCTCGCGCTTTTGAGCCTGCTGCCGGCTTCCACTCTTTTAGCTCGTTGTATAAGCCCTCATCTTTGTTCTCATCATCGCTAAGCCTTGTATCATTTTTCCTTTGCAACTTGACACCCTTTACCTTGAGGAGACATTCCCCGAGTTTCTTTATCTTGCTCATGTTCCTTGCATTATGGATAGGTCTGTTCCTTGCGCTTGGAACTAGTTTCGCCTGCCTATGACACTCGTCTCCTCGCATTTAGAGCATTCTTTCTGCTCTCCTTCGAGCTCGTTAAAAACAGTAAGGAGGCCGCGAGTTGACTTTTCCGGACTCGTTAAAAATTCACGGGAAAGGTTTTGAGTTTCTTTAGGCCCAAGTCTGACTCCTCAAAATAGACTTGACTGCCGAGTAAACTTGTCCGTTCAGGCTCATTAAGAATATGTGAATGGGCATCCACATTGGTGGTAGGTTATCTCTTTCTCGGACCGTGCGGAATAATAGGAGAAAGGATCCCTCTCTTTTCTTTCGAATTGAGAAGAGTATTCTCAGGCATAGGTTTATCTCTTTTCCGGACCTGAGGGACTAAACTTAAGGAAAAGGAACCCCCGGTATGAGCTTAGTTTTCTCTTTTTCGTGCTCTGGACCAAAACATGAAAAAGATTCTGAGTGTACTTTATGTCTTTTTCATGCTCGTTAAACCCTAAAGAACAAAGCATCGAGTTTACTGTTGTAAGCCCCATTTCTCGTAATCAAATGGATCTTTCCGAGTGATCTTGCCTTCCTTCACACTCGTAAAACTCAGGCTATATGTTGCTTTTGAAGGAGCGTTGGGTAGGTGGTAATTTTAACCTTTTTCGGACCTTCCTGACTAAGTACGAAAAAGGTGTGCCTTTTCTTCTTCGGAAGTTAAGAGAGTTCTTCTTTGGTTTGTTTTATACTTTTTCGGCCTCAGGAGACTAAATTGTAGGAAAAAGGACCCCCCTGGAGTCTTCTTTGGAGTTTTCAGACTCTCTAAACTATGAAAACATCGTCGAGCATGTACTAGTTCGGGCTCGTGAAATCCACGAATTAGTGTTTATCAAGCATTCTTCTTTCTTTTCTTCGATCTTGCCAAAAATGAAGATGGTCCTAAGTTTTCTTTCTTGGACTTGTTAAAATTTAACAGGGAAGGTAAGGAAGAAGTTTTCTCTTGTTTTCAGTAATGCCAACATGTCATCCTTGAACATAACACTCTTTGTTTTTCGATATCCATGTTTCATTGTTTACTTGTGTTCAGCTATCACTTTGAGTCTCTTACTCCTCCTCTTATTCATTATACATGGGGAATCTGATCATGTTTCCTTCATGACAGATAAGTCTAGTTGTTCTCCCTATAAGTTATACGCTGCCTTGGGTCATCTCTGTGGTGTGATCACTATTCAAGGACTCTTTCCAAATGTCTGTTTTATAGCCTTATCCCATCATTGTTATATCTGTTATCTATTTGTGTCTCCCTTCCTTTGCCCAGTTCCTAGTCACTCTTGTGATCCGTTGGAGGATCTCTTGCCTTCCTTATCACAGCATGGTTTCGTTTCAGCACTTCCTGATGACGAAGACGTAGAGTTTTGACGATGGTACCTCAGGATTCACTTTCATCCTTGGTGAATTCCTTTGCTTCAGTTTTTTATTATCATCGATTGATTGACAAACTGTTGAATCCTCTCCATGTTCGACTTTGGCTTCCCTTATTCACATGGCTTGGATTGTACTGGTTCTTTGGGATCCTTTATGAAGACCTTAGTTCCTCTTTGATGGACTAAGTTGTGCAAGATTATGTTCTATTCCTATACATAGCTTCCAAATCTTTGAAGACTCATTATTGTATATTGTGGCTTCGATCCACCTTTGTAATATACATGGTGTTATATGATGTATTCAAATATTGTAAAGGAGCTAGTGTTCCAGTAAATTCCACATAGAATCCTTAGATGTAACTTTGTATATGACATTACTATGTATTTGTTTCAGGTACTCTCTCTGCTCCATTGGATTTCTGAGTTCTCCAAAGCTGATGATTATAATGTATTTCAGCCATCGTTTCCCTCTGACCTCACACATTAGGGGGCATCTGTTATCCACCTACATGGCACCTCTCCATCCGAGTGCTGACATTCCTTATGTTGGTACACAAAAGGACATCTATGGATTGAGGTTTGCCCAGGGTACTATAGATTGGCTTGTTGCACAATACATTCTTCCTCCATCCAGTTGGTTACTTTGCCATTCTACTATCTTGACTTGTATTCGCGACTCTCCTTTTATGCAACTCGTGAGTCATTCGCGAGTGTCCCTTGTAACAAGTCATGAATGGATGTATTCGCGGGTTTCCCTTGTAGCAAGTCGTGAATCATTCAAGGGTTGTCCTTCTACACACCCGCAAATATTTCCCTGGATAGTTAAACATAAAAACACGCGCTAGCTTGAGATTAGTTAAGCATTGTTACCTTAATTACCTTAACTGTTTCAACCTCCTCAACCTTCGAAACCACCTTATTTCCTCCATATAAATACAGGCCTTGGGGAAGGTGTTAGATACATACACTTGGAGAGAAAAGTTATGATGGTGGAGTTTATACAGAAGTCTTTGGAGTAGTGGAACTCAGAATCCTTTGGTTGTAGAGAAGTCCTTGTCTCAGGTGTTGGGTTGTAATCTGAACTTCTTCATTATTGATAATAAAGAGAATCCTTCTTCCATATGTGTTTCATGTGTCTTGGTTTGATAAATGTTTATGTTTATGCATCTTATATGGGATTTATCTAACCTACTTACATATATATGAATCATCTTGTATGTGGAAGATTGGCTCTTGACAGGTGAAAGAAGAACAACCTTGAAGACTTTGGAGATGAAGTAGAACGGAAGAGGACTAGCAAGGATCAACTTTCGCTAATCGAGTAAGTCTTTCTCATCCTCCTATTTCCTTTACTGCACTCTGTAAGTCAATTGTCTGCAAATTCATTGAGTATGTTGGTAACCCCAGACCTATGGTTATTAGGTGTATAATCCTGTACAACAATCTTCAATATATAATCTACAATATAACAATCATTGTGAGGGTTTATAATACAATCTATGCAAAAATGAACTCAATATAGTTTCTATGAATACAATGTGCATACCTTCTATAGACTCTACAAATATCTTACAGTATGTTGTTATTTTTCTTAGTGCAAAAATAATAATGGTAATCTCTTCAATAGGTTGCAAATTGTTGGAATATCAAGTAATACTAAGAGGGGTGAATACTAATAGGCAGTGAAGATTCCATGTGGTTCATCTACTATCATGAGGTCAAGATCATCTCATTCTTATAAATTAGATACTTTTGAATCATACTTCATGGGCAGGGTTCTTCATATTTTTTTCGACAACTTCTCTCTCCTTCATTTCTCCTCCAAGGCCTTTAATAGCATTGATAATTTCATATACTTTTAGAAGATATTATGCAATGTTTTATTCTTCTTTCATTTTTAGACTTCCAAACTTCCCTTTATATGTTTGAAGTTTGGACTGTTTCACTTTAGAAGCTCCTTCCTAAGAAATTTTTAATTTCTCGCAAGCCTGTTTTTAATTTCTCCCAAGCCTGTTTGGATCACGGATTTGCATTTTGACTTTTCTCGTAATTGCTTCCGCAATTGCGGATTGCAGATTACAGAACCTCCTTTTCCCAAACTCCAAAATTGACTTCCATAATTATGTGGCTGCAACGTTCTTTCCGCAATTCCTGTGAGTCATCGATCTCTTTCTTCTTTGGTCTCATCCATCGATCTGCTATCTATGCGGATTTTAAATTTGTGGATGTCTCTTCATCCGTTGATTTATTTATTTGATGCGATCTAGACCGCCCAACTCCTACAACTATCTCAATAATGTTTCATTATGATCTTACGTTGACAAAAATGCCAATTTAGTCAACACAAATTACACTATAGTGACAATTTTTCCTCCCATTTAACCCATCATTAAAGACATGAATCACTCCTAAACATGTAGGGAACAAAAATGATTTAGGAAATATTATCCCAACATTAAATAATAGTAGAAATGTTAATGGTAACATTACTCAGGCATGGATTTATGTAAGAAAAGGGCCATCAATCATCTGTAGGATTTATACTCTAGCACAATAACAAAAAAAAGGAACATTCTAATCATACCAAAGATAAGGATGCTCCTTTGCAATTAGTGTCAACCTAAAAAAATATGCCATTATGAATTACACAAGCATCTTTAAATACTGATATGTGGTTGTAGTAAATAGTGATGATTGAAGGTTCATTTCATTACTAGTCTTCAATTTGGTAGCGTGTTCGACCTCTCTTACAACACCAGCCTTCAATTTGGTCGTGCCTGGCCTCTCTCACCACATGGTTGCATGTTCAGTCTCTCTCACTACACCAATATTCAATTTGGTCAGATGACTAGAATCACTGGCTACATGGTCATGTGTTCGACCTCTCTCAGCCCACTAGTCTTAAATTTGATCGAGTGTATATTTTTCCTCCAAGTCCCATGTGAAATTGAAGTAGATACAAAATAATGAGGTATATTGAAATCCCAATGGGTGGTTTTGTTCTCATGCAAGTCTTAGTTCTCATGCAAGTCGACAGTCAAATGGCATTATGAGAGATTGTAGAAAAACACATGTATTCATACATTAGGGTTTCAAATGGGTGGCGAGGAGAAGTTGCACATAGATAGTCTTTGCCCAGGTTGTTTAAAATATTCCTAGGTTGCAAGAGGATTAGAAGACATGCGTAGATTGAGAGAATACACAAAGAATATGACCAACTTTGAAAAAATTAGGGCTTGTAACATACTTAGGGAGAAGGAGGGAAACCATAAGACATTGAGAGGAATCTAGGTTTACAAGCTAGACTATGAAATTCTAGACATAGGAAAAACATAAACCAGACTTGATTTATGTCGGATTTTGATACCAATTAACAGACTTGGGATAAATCCAGTTCTTGGATGAATTTTATTGAGCATGGATGCTTTGTTTATACAACAAAGAGAGGTGATATTTGGGATTCATATTCCCAATACTCAGCTTTTCATTTTTATATCTAAAAAATAATATTTCATATATTTTAAAATATTTACATATTACTCCAATGTAGGATTTTAATTGCTAAATTAATCTTCATATTTAATTACCAACTAGTTTCTATTTAATTGATAAAATAATAATCATTTAATTATGCAACATTCAAAAGTCACAACCATAGAAGTAGAGAATTACCATATAATTGAAATTAAAAAAAAATATCTTTTAATATTCCACATTAACAAATGATGAGAAAAATTGAGAGTACATACAGGAATCTATGAATGACTTACAATTGCATCAATGAGTGAGACTGACTGACAATTGTACCAATGAGAGTTAATCCAAGTAGAAGGAGGAAACCACCATGAGCAATAACATGGAAAAGCATACCTGGGGGACCGCTCTCCTCGCAACCAACCCCTTAGTCATAGAATGAGAGCCCCTGATCCCTCACTCGACAAAACCAAACCAGCTGAACACCTCAGTCAAAATCCTATTCTACCCTCATCCTCCAAACCGCCATCTCCACCATGAAAAATAGAATCCCCCCAAAAAAGATCCCTCACTCAGAACCCAATTCCCTTATTTATTCATATAATTCAATTTTTATTTTTATAAGAAAGAATTGAATTATGCATGAAGGCCACATGGCCTTCATGCATCATACTTTATTTGATGAAGTTTAATTCATCTTAAACTAGATTAATTATTAATATTAACTTTATTAATATTTCTCTTATTTATTTATTTTTCATTGAATTCATTCCACTTTATTAATACTTCATTAGAAGCTAATGAATGATTAATAATTCTAATTCTTAATTATGTTTTAGGGGTGTTAGATACTCCCCCCTTCGAGAAACTTCACCCCAAAGTTATACTCTCCGTGGAGATAGGTTAACAGCATAGAATTACATACATAGTTTCTTAATACTTAATAGAATACACAACACAACACTTACTTACACAACACAATACT
>LPNX010494954.1:77950-113325 GCA_001517045.1 Pseudotsuga menziesii
AATTACCTAGGGTATAATATGCAACCACTGATACAAGTTATGCATTAACTTCATCATAGTAATAATAAAATAATAAATCAAAACTGACTCCATGAGACAAAAAAAAAACACATCCTCCCTCAAAACTCCCTCATTCCTTAGTCACCCTCTCCCTGAGAATCATACCACCTGAGCAACTTCCATAACCCTCCACGTCAACACTCTGGGTGATCTCGCTTGCCATGGCACGATCCCTCTACTGTAACCTATCCGTGAACAATACAATAGGCATCCGAAGCTTCATGCTTAGCATTATTGCTAAACCGATCTACAGACCTCATCATCTGCACTAGAATTTAGTCTACTTCTAGTATCTATTTTGGCCATGTCTCCCTCCGTATCTCTCCAAGGAAACCAACCCCAGGAATTGAAATTCCTTCTCCATATAGCTCCCTCTATGGTTGGTGTATCTCAAAAATGACCTATAACATCCCTGACCCTTTGACCAACAAAGAGGATGCTACCATACAGTTGACCGTCCTGGAAAATCGCCCCATGAAGTTGAACATACATAAAACTGAAATGCTTGAAACATAAAGGATACTAAGATGCATAATTATTCAACATACAATGGAAGAAAAACATACATTCAGGCATTCAACATGTTCATCATAATTCATTAGACATCAAATATAATTGCAGAGATGAAATAAACAAGAAGGCTTATCTTTGAATGAAGAACGTGTCCTGCAACCAGCTATGTCACTGCAACGTTCCACCCAACCATAGGCTAGCATGCTCCTTAATCTCTGAGCAACACTTCCACCCTTGAGCTAGGCATGATTCCCCAAGGAATAAGGAACACGCAGGCTTACACATATAGCCAAGGATACACAAATCAGCCAAGTCAATGTAGTTGGGTTTATCAGGCCATCAAAGAGCTAGGAAAAGCTTAATGCTAAAATAGTGAGCTCATTGGAGAGATAAGGACACCTACACTAGAAATAGACTAACTTCTAGGACACCCACACACACCCAACACAAGGAAATCAGTCCCTTCTCTGCTACACAGTCCCTAAGACCCTGACCTCCCTTCCAGTGTTTTTCAGGGGTCGTGGAGAAGAAATCCATCCCTCTAGCTCTATCTGTGTGGCTCCCAAACACCCCAGGTTTATCAAGCAAACCAAGCCTTCATCCCACTCCAACACAGTTCGAAGATCAACCACTGCATACACACAGCAAAACAAGGTATTCACAGCTTGACAGGGAAATTGATTCCTGAGTTGTTCTTTGCCCTATCGTGGCCAAAACGACTCCATAAGAATCTACAGCAGTCCAAAATGTAGCTGAACCATAGCAAACCAAATCGTGGGTGAAACCAATAGTAAACTAACAATCATGGGAAGAACAATAGCCCCAGTCTCACCACTGAAACAATGGGAAAATGCATAGCCCGAAAATGGAAGAGAAGATCTGACTCTCAGTCTGGATAGGTGGAAAACAAAATACACTAAACCTCAAAATTGGTATGGAAACACACATACACACAACCTAGAGCATGAATGGCTCATTCATAGGAATCATGGATGACAGCAAACAGTTCCTGAACCTGCTGTGTGAGGAAACAACCCCAGCATGTGCGTGAGGAAAGATAGAACCACTCCCGCGTAAGGATGGAATTCCCTAGACCACAATTGTGAAGGTGAAGACAAGGTTGACTGCCTGTGTGAGGGAAATGATAGCTCTGCTGCTGGGTATGCGTACCATCAAAGCTGACAGTATCTTGCCATACTGATGCCCCCCATGCCCACGTTTCCTCAAGCAGTAACTGCCCTCAACTAACGCCTGCCCAAAGGACTTGGTGGCTAAAAGAGATAAGAAGGTGGTTGACACATGGCACTTTCCCAATGGCTCCCACGGTTAGACAATCCCCCCCCCCCCCCTTACCCTTAGGAAATCATGCCCTTTTTATTATCGTTGCACCGCCATAGCTGGTTGTAGGTTTTTGATTAATTTTGCATATTTACATGATGTCAAAACTATAATGTGCCGGATAGCACGATATACCATCGGTAACGATTCCAATCGTCGAAACATAACACAACCAAATCGATGGTGGGGCTTTTGCCTTTATCTCCACACCATGATTAATTACAATATATACATCATGTACCTTTTCATGCAAATGGGGTCAAAACTGGGGTATTACATGATCTTGCAAAGCAATAGATGGGCCTTGCAATGTAATGTATAATTTACAATAAACATAAGTCTAAAGATGAGAAATGAGAGTTGAAGTATTATATCTAAAGAACGGAGTACTCGAAACCATTTTCACAATTAAGGTTGTCCAATGAGTGCATTAAGGAGGTTGAACCAATATAAGAAGAAAAGAAATGAGGGACTAAGTAGATATAGGAAAATACAAACTAATTTCATATCTTGTGTAGCCAACTCAAAAAAACTCTTGTAGATGATTTCATATCTTATTTGTAAATTTAATTTGTTTGGATTTTCCACCTCCCCTTTTTCTATTTAAAAAAAAATGTATTAAAAATCACAATACTATTTTGATATTCTATGTTCTAAGTAATCATAATCCATTATAAGAATATATCAAATGAACACATCTACACTCTCATCTTCAAAATGATAATACTATTTTGATATTTTATGTTCTAAATAATCACAATCCATTATAAGAATATAAGAATATATCAAGTGAACACATATACACTCTCATATTGAAAATGATAATAGTGAAACGTATAATAATTAATTTGAATATGGATGGATTTAAAATTTATCTTTTATTTTTAATAACAATTTAAACTTATAGATTTTATTAATTACTTTTCTTATTAGTTTTAGAATGATAATAAAACTAAAATTTATAATAAAAATAAAAGTATTAATAAATAATAAATAATTTACAAAATTTATGTTAAATGTTAATAGTGATGATGCTTTGTAGAAAATTTCCTTAGCAAGAGAAAATCTTAGAATAAGAAAAAGTGGGCAGGGAAATCATTGTGCATAGTTGATTAAATATTGCGAAATTTCCTCCGTAGCTCAGAATAGGAAAAGAGGAAAAGTGGGCAGGGAAATCGGACTAGGTGAAAAATTTAGTATTATAATTAAAAATGGCGATGGAGTTGGAAAGGTGGTGAGAGAAATGCCGGTATTCACTTGACTTGACATGAGTGGATATATCGGAGAACTTTATAAAAATATAAATGCTATTGAGTGGACATGACATGACTGGAATTATGTGGACGAATAAATCGGGTGAAAAGTTTTTCACTAAAAAGAAGAAAGTCACAGTATTATCAGATTCTAACGTCTATATTCTAACTGGGTAGAATCGTGGTATTGTGTGTTAGTTGTTGGGAGAACACGGTGGATTGCTGGGTGTCAATCCACATCTCCAACCCCACCCGCCCGCTGCTGGCCACCATGAAGAAACCCACCGTCGTATATATATTTCAATGACCATCAATATATATTTCATGAGATAGGCATCAATATAATAAAAATTTTAAGATTGTAAGTTTTAGTCTATATTTTTTTTAATAAAGATTTATGATTTTTAAAAATAAAATAAATTATTCAAAATTATTTAATTGATTTGAAAAATAAATTACAACAACATATTAGTACGCAAAATTATTATTTAAAGTTTTTATTTTAAACTAAGATACTAAATATGTCTAATAATTATTTAAAATAAGATATAAAGTACCTACTATTCACTAAGAATTCATCTTCATTAAATATCCAATTGATTAAGACCAATTTCATTATTATGAAAAAGGCTTAATTCAAATGAAAAATAGCGATGGTGAATAAATTGGGTGAAATTTTTTTCGATAGAGAATTCTGATAATATCTAAGTATCATAAGATTAGTTTAAAGTAAAAAATGGTGACAACTGTATCGAGTGACTTGACTGAGAATAAATCTGCTGAAATTTCTTCGGTAGAGACGAAATTTGAGCATAGGAAAATTGACTTGAATTAAGTTGGCATATGAACTAATAAATCGGGTGAAAATTTACTCAGTAGAAGAAAAGTGTGCACGGAAATCTTTGTACAGAGTTGATTAAATATTGGGCAGGGAAATCTTTGTACAGAGTTGAATAAATATTGCGAAATTTCCTCCGTAGAGAGATAATATCAGAATAGGAAAAGTGGGCAGGGAAATCAGATTCGGTGAAAAATTCAGTATTATAATTAAAATTCTTCACTACACAGAAAATTTGAGTATTATAATTAAAAAATGGTAATGGAGTTGGAAAGGTGGTGAGAGAAGTGCCGGTATTGAGTTGACTTTAGTGGATATAAAATATAAATGCTAAAGAAAAATGGTGGAGGAGTTGGTAAAGGTAAAGGAATTTTATGATTCTTGACTGGAATGGCATAGAAAATTTGAGTATTATAATTAAAAATAGCGATGAAGTTGGAAAGGTGGTGAGAGAACTTTATAAAAATATAAATAAATGGTATCGGATTTTATAGAAAAATGGTGGAGCAGTTGATAATGTAGGTATTGAGTGGACATGACTGGAATTATATGGGCCAATTAATCGGGTGAAATTTTCTTCAAGAACAAGAAGAAAATCGCAATCGCAGCATTAATAATAATAAGCATATAAAATATAAAGGTGACTGAACTCAGCTAGTTGTGAGGAATTTCATGGTTCATGGATAAAGGTAAAGGTAGAATCGCACTAGCATTAATAATAATAAGCATATTAACTTGACTTAAGAAGAAAATCGCAGCAATAAGAAGAAGAAAATCGCACTACCATTAATAATAATTAGCATATTGACTTGACTTAAGAAGAAAATCGCAGCAATAATAATAAGAAAGAAGAAAATCGCAGTAGCATTAATAATAATAAGCATATTGACTTGACTTAAGAAGAAAATCGCAGCAATAATAATGGGAAGAAGAAGAAAATCGCAGCATTAATAATAATAAGCATATAACATTTCAATAATAATAAGCATGGTAAAGGTAGAATAGCCGTATTGTCTGTGAGTTGTTGGGAGAACACGCTGGACTGGTTAGTGTTTTTCAATAATGAACATTCTATAGTTTGTCAAAGTATAATATAAAGTATGAAGGTGACTTGACTTGACTTTATTGCGGCATAAACGCGGCGCGAGTTGTGAAGCATTTATCCAGAAGGGCGATAAATGTGAAGCATTTATCCAGAAGGGCGATAAATGTGAAGCATTTATCCAGAAGAAAATCGCACTAGCAATAATAATAATTAGCATATTGACTTGACTTAAGAAGAAAATCGCAGCAATAACGATAAGAAAGAAGAAAATCTCAGTAGCATTAATAATAATAAGCATATTGACTTGACTTAAGAAGAAAATCGCAGCAATAATAATGAGAAGAAGAAGAAAATCGCAGCATTAATAATAATAAGCATATAACATTTCAATAATAATAAGCATGGTAAAGGTAGAATAGCCGTATTGTCTGTGAGTTGTTGGGAGAACACGCTGGACTGGTTAGTGTTTTTCAATAATGAACATTCTATAGTTTGTCAAAGTATAATATAAAGTATGAAGGTGACTTGACTTGACTTTATTGCGGCATAAACGCGGCGCGAGTTGTGAAGCATTTATCCAGAAGGGCGATAAATGTGAAGCATTTATCCAGAAGATTTCATCATTCATGTGTTGTCTGTAAGTTTTTTGAGACAACACGCAATCTTGGTTGGTGTCAATCGACATCTCCAACCCCACCCGACCCGCTGCTGGTGTCACTCGACATCTCCAATCCCACCCGCACCCGCACCCGCAAGTTTTTAAAGTTATATTAGTATTTTTAATAATAGTGTATGGAATAATAAAACATATATTCAAGGAGAAGATACGAAGTACAAACTTATCATATCATTAAATATACAATGTTAATTTTGAACACAGGGGATTCACTTGTTGACCAATATCCTATCACATTAGTTCATATTGTGGGTTTTAAATTATTAAAAATTAAGCCAATATATTGTAGGTATTGGGGGGATGAGGGGTTTAAGGTGGGGGTGGGTTTGGTGGTTTATAAGGATTGAGGTATATATGGGAGTTGTTACATTTTCAGAATCTATGGATGGAATGATTGTGAATCAAGGCAATCTTTATCTCTTTTAGAGTAGCTGTATATCTCTTATGTTTCAGCATGGTTATAGCTATGATTTGATTATCTCTTTCTGTTCTATGATTGAGTCCTTCTTGTCAGCATGTACTGCTCTGATATGTTTATGTTTGAAGTTCATCTTCGAATTCTCAGTACTATCTGACCTGTTTTAACAGGGATGATGAGAAAAGTCTGCTACGATCAGACTTTATCTTTTGTTTCTGCTGCTTTGTATGTCATTTATAGCTGTTGATGGAGGCTCTGAGATCGGACAGTCCTCATGCAAATTTGTTTTGATATATCTGCTGTTATGTTTTGTCAAGATGTTGGCAATGGAATCTGGCAGTAACATGCTGATATTGTAACAGATGTCTTTTGATTCATATGAATAACAAAGACTGGTATTTTTTCTCTGAAAAAAAAAGGATTGAGGTATAAAAAGGGGTGGGGAGGAGTTTTAAAGTATTGGTAGGGGGTTTCAACAAAAATAATTTGGGTCAATATCTTTGGAAGTTAAGGGTATTCTTTAATATCCCACGATCACACGTGCTATGTGAGATGTTCACTAAGTGAAGTCCCCATGATTTTGAAACAAAAATTTCAATCAAATGTGTAATGTTATTTTTAAAACAAATTTTTTTAATAAATAATACTATTTTTTTTTTAAATTAAGTAGAAGTTGGTTAAGAAGAGTTTTTCCATAAAGTAAGTAACTAGGTCATATTATTTTGGGACATTTTTCCTATCATTTAAAATGGGTTACATCATTTTGTGACGTTTCTTTTATTATAATTTGGGGTTGAAAATAACTCTATTATGGTTGTGAGGTCGAGGGATTTTTATTCCCTTATACATCTATCAGCTAAGTCAATGATGTGGTCATGGGGTATCTTCTTGCTTGGCCTTCGTTGAAAGTAGGTTGAAGAAATATTCAACAACAAGTCACTTTGGAAGATTCATAGCATGATGACAATGTAGGTTAAATGTCTCTAAAAAGAAGAGAGCTAAGCATATTTCATCCCCATGTGTGACACGTCCTTGGAGTTGGTAAGGAAAGTCCCTTAAAAAGGAAGTATAATTTCCTTTTAATCTCTTAATATGCTGAGATATGAAGGAAAAGTGGTCATTGGCCTCATTGGCCTCATTCTTTAGGGACCATGAATGATCTGTACAATGGTCCTAAGGAATATGGTGATATCTCTAAGTGTGGAGATGATGGGAACAAACTTTGATCTATGTAAGGGGAACTCTCTAATTGCAAGACAACTAGAGTTTTGTATATCTCGGTGGTCTAATGAGCTAGACATTGAAAATAATATACATATTGTAATAGCAATAGATATTTAACGAGAGTGGCACAATAGGTTCAACCCATGTGCACAAAAGATCATATTTGAAGATCTCGCCTCGAATGCTCCTGTTTACCTCTTTTTAGGAGAGCTCTACTATTGATCCCATTGAAAGTTGTGTAGATGTAGCATGTCGATATCCACATTGACTAGATGGAGCAATGAAGAGGCTCTAACGTACTTGTGGGAGTGAATCCTATTATAGTATGACGCACATAAGACCTAACTACTAGATAATTGTTTGGTATAATGTAAAAAAAAACCAATTACATTGTGCTTACTAATATCATCAATGTAATGTTCAATAGTTTTTAAATCGGGATTCTAATGACGAGCAACATGTCTACCATCTTCTAATGCATCCCACTACAATGTCAAATCAAGACAAGGCTGCAAAGAGATCAAAACTCAAAGAGGAAGCATACCAAGTCTAGTTGAATCAACCATCTATTCAATTTCTATTGCGTCCAAACTCACCAATTAGGAATTCCTACAATAATAGTAGTTCTTCACATGTTGGTAATGGAGGAAATGGATTATAGGTTGGTATGGATGAGTTATTATGACATGCAAGTGCCATGGATGTAATGGTGTTACCTACATTCTAGAAAAATGAGCTAGGGGATGACGCTCATATAATTGATAACTTCTTTGAAAGCCTTAAATCGACTTCCACCACCCCTCTCTTTAGACCTGGCTAGTCAAATTATACATAGCCGGGGACAACAATGTTACTATACAACTTGAAATAAATGTATGGCATGTTAGACATGTGTTTCTCAACACTTTTGAGGTAAGTGACCATCAACTCCAGTATATTTTGAGGAATATTATCACACAATCAACATTGAAAATAATCGATTTTATGAACATTAAATGACATTGGACATTTATATTTCCCACAAACTGTAGGTTATTTAAAGATAAGGTACTTCCAACTGATAATGTAATGCCCGACAACTATGAAGACGCAAATCAAATGTTGAAAATATTGGATATTGAGTACATATCATATCATGCATGTCCCAATTATTGTATTTCACTGCATGAAAAAATGCCCACAGTGACGGGTGAAAAAACGTCACTATAACTTCATTGGTGATGGTAAAAAACGACCTCCATCACCAAAAACTAAACGTCAGCAAATGAAACGTAACCCAAAGTAAAGGAGATATGGAGATGTGCTAGGTCCATCACCAATAATCATTATTCGTGATGGTCAGTGACTGTTGTCAATTCTAAAGAACAACAATGACATATATTTAATGACTATTACCATAGCCTCATTGACAACAATCAAAATCGCCTTTGTCACCAAAGGCGATGTAGCCAAAAGTAAAGGAGATATGGAGATGTGCTAGGTCTATCACCAATAATCATTATTAGTGATGGTCAGTGACCGCTGCCAATTCCAAAGGAAAATAGTGGAATATCTTTAACAACCATCACTGTAACCTCATTGGTGATGGTTAAAAGGTCTACCATCACCAAAACCTGAATGTCACCAAAGGTAGTGTAGCCAAAAGTAAAAGAGATTGGAGACGCGCTAGGTCCATCACTAATAATCAGTGTCTGTCACCAATTCCAAAGGAAACTAGTGACATATCTTTAATTACTGTCACCATAAACTCATTTGTGATGCACGATAAAGGACTATCATTATTTCTATCCAATTTAAAAAAAAAATGTTATGATCCTTTAAGGATGGTCATTGAAGTTTCATTAATGGTGACAGACAAAATTAAACATCACCGTTAATTTATGCAATGGTGATTTGCACATAATTAAATGTCACCATTGAATTTTTCAATTGTGACAGTCACAAAATTAAGTATCACCGTTAATTTCTGCAATGGTGATGTGCACATAATTAAATGTCATCATTGAATTTTTCAATGGTGACATGCACAAAATTGAATAAACAAGATGTTATCCTTAAAGTTGCACCTTGAATACTAAATGGAAACTTAGGGCACTTGCAAAATAAATGGTTTAAATATTGATTTGATGTTGATGGACAGATTTTATTTGGCCTAAGGTTGAGTATCAAACAAGGTTTTCAATTGGTTTTTCAATTGGCATATTGTGACTTCATAGGCATGCTCAAAATGGTTATGTCAAATTATTGGGAGTGGAAAATGATGGGTGAAACAGTAGACAAAAACATCAAAAACAACAATATTTTTTTTACATGTGAAATATTGAAGGCAGTCCAATGACTATAGGAAATAAACAAGATAGTCAAATGACTATAATACACATGATCAAAAAAATCCACTAAGTCCAACATCTCATGACATTCAATCAATGAAATCCCAATTTCAATTATTTAACAAAACTTTAGTATTGTCGTAGAATTCACATTTTTGTATCGATAAACCCTAAAATTACTTGACTTCTTCTCCATAATTGATTTTGTAGCGTTTTTACCCCAAAACATCCAGTTCCACTACAAAATTGGCATTCATCTCCATTTAAAAGTAGTTCAATAATACTGACACACTTTTTATGGAATATATGTGAGCAATTTTAAAATCAGTTAATCCAATTCAACTAGAAAATGCTTGCACCAAATATATCTTACAATTTCTAAGAAGGTAACATAAGCATATTGAAGGAATTTGAAATAACTTTGTAAACTAAACAAGGTAGAGAAAAAAATTACTTAATGGATTAACATTATAAAAAAAGGGCCATATTATGCATCAATGTTTATCACTCCAGTATTATCAAATAACAAAGGTGCTAAATCTTGCTATATTTTATGTTTTATCAATTTCCCATAGTGCTCTTCCAAGCAACTCAATCCACAATCAATAACAACCATAAATGTTATGTTGTAATGTTATCCATCCTTGAAACATACATGTGTGTCCACATGCACACATACTCATTTTCATCCACATATTTCGTAGACCAAGGATAAAACCAACATAGATTCATCTTAACTATGGCTTTATCAAGCGCCGAAAGGAATCAAATCTATTGAGGTGCAAACTCCTTTAGAGTCCCAAAATTGAGGAAAGGTTTACACGTTAAGGAATTCAATCCTTTTGGATTCCTTGATGAATTAGAGTTAAAATTAATCTATCAATAAAAAAAAATCTACTAAAATTTCTTAAATTTATTTCTAAGTTGAAGATAATTTCTTTCTCTCAATGTCCAACATAAATAATTGTCTACACCCTTTTACTTGCTTTGGTTTCCTTTAGACAATAGTTTTTAAAATTCATTTGAAAAACTTTGTAGCTCATTATTTGAAGCTATATAATTTATTCAAAAATATCATCTTATGTCATTATCAAAGTTGGTATATGAGTACTTTATTTGTAGTTTTTTTTTTTTAAGGAAATATTCTCCCCCCCCCCCACCCTCAAGAGGCGACATCCTTGGAGCAATGACAATCCATGATCATTAATTATGACTTGAGCTACTAAGAGATTTATCCACCATGATCCATTTTTTATTAGTGTCTAAGTACTTGTTGAATGAATTATCTCCAAGATTATTTTAGCTTCATCTCCCTTTATCTGTATATTATCCAAATATACATTTGAATTTTCTTGGATGCTATGTTTCTCTTAAAATTGTCCACCAACTTCATTAAGAGAATAGAAATAGTTACTACACCTGACAGATACAATCATATATGCCATAAATAAGATAAGATAATTTAATCAATTCCATAAGGTAAGATATCTAGGCATTTTGGTATCTTTATACCTACACATTTAAATTCGACATTAATAGTACCATTAATAAAAAATACCTCGGATGGGGGTGCCTCGAGGAAGTTAAACATGGCGGGAGGCGGGACTCTCCATTAATGGCCATACGTTGCAGCTATCACTACCTCCTAGGTACTTATGAAAACCTCCCTTCAGCAAAGGCAATCCATCCCGGACAACACTCAACCTTGTACTATTGATCACCTCGCATAGAATTTGGTTTTGATGGCTCTCTCCATGCATCAAAGGAATTTAATGGTGGTCAACGTTCGGATTAGCTACTTGGTCACCCTGCTCGATGGCTTCGCATGGATTTTTCTTGGGAAATAGACTATATCAGGCAGGTTTTTTGGTCGCTTCATCGATTTTTGGATTTTTGGCTCTGGGGAAAATCAGGGAGAAAGGAATACCATCCAAAGAATTCACCCACCGATAATTCCGCTCAGACTCATGGCCACTCCTCGGAGAGGCAACAGCTCTAGGGGAGGAAGAAGCCGAGCAACATTGCGCCGTTCCATTTCCACAGGGTATGGAGCCTGTATTCCCCTAAGTGTGCACAGAGCGGTGGATGATTGGAGGCCGAAGCTATTGCTCATCACCGCTCAATGCAACCTATGCAGCAAAGATTCTCCCAGTATTGGTGAATGAAGAATTTCCTCGTGTATCTTCTCTGGAAATGTGACTGTGATCCCTCACCTCCCAATTCCAATGAATGTGATAGCTCCACAGCCCAAGAAACTTCCTCGACCTCTCCAAGTTTGAACCAACAGGGCCCTGCCAAAGAAATTCATCAAAGGCAGGACACCCAACATACTGGACGCGTGGTAGAAGCTTCACCCAACGTGGTGGCAAGGGGGTAGAATGATGAAGGGTGTGTGAATAATGGAAACCAACCGCAACAGATGTCGAAACCTCCCCCTGCGGCGGAGCCGCATTGGGACCCATAACCTGGTCCCTCCTGTGAAGATGATGACTTATTCAATCCATATCCCATTGTCGAATAACCATGGAGAAAGACGTAAGGTCCTAGGATTTTCCAAAATTTTCTGTTTTTTCTTTCTATTAGCTTTGTTAGTTTACCAAACAACTTTGATAAGTTTTGGCAGAGGAAACTTGGTTTCTCTCACCAAGGGAAAATTCTGGACAGGTGTAGTAATCTTTTGTATCTGCCCTAGAAATTTCTAGACATGTGTAGTAATCTTTTGTATCTTCCCTAGCAAGTTTTGGACATGTGTTACACAAATTTTGCATGTAATATTTTTTGTATTTTAATATAATTTTCGGTTACTTACAAAAAAATATTAATAAAAAAAGTTATTTATTATAAGTGCATCTACTAATATATTAGTTTCCTTTAAATCATATTGTTGTCGCTAAGTTATCATTTTCATCACCTTTGGTAGGATGTCATATTAGTATACCTCCATGTTTCAAAATACATGTCCAATGGCCCCCACCAATTATTGAACTCACACTAGCTTATTATTAATTAGCATGCTACCTAGTTTGATATATGTTTAGGTAATATACCTTTGCACATTAAATTTCTCTATATGAACATTTGTAAAAATAATATTTGATGACTTAAAACTTAATAAGGATATGATGAGATTGGAATGTCCTCGAACCTTATGACAAGGAAAAAGGTTCTAAATTTTGGTTTAAAAACAACGGAATAAGGTTAGGACAACTAACCATTAAATGATTAATTAAAGTTCTAACTTTAATAAACATTACTAAGGTCGCATTACTTAATTAGAAAATTTGTCGCCCTTAGTTAAACAGTCTCAACACTTAATAAACTCTATCAACATTAAATTTAAGTTCATAATCACATTCAGTGCATGAATAATGAATCTATTATCATAGTGCGATTAAGATCCTACATTAAATTCTTATCCTTCGTAAATATTATTAAAACCATTATTTATAATTGTCAGGTATTGTGTCATTAATTATTTGCAGATTTATTTAGTTTGTGGTTTTGTTCAGTGTGTGACTTCAGTGAAGATAAAAACTAAGAAAAATACACATCAAGAAACATATGTAGCCTATAACCGACACAACCAATGCAAAACATTTTACTATATAATTTATCTATTGTTTTTATTTTTTTCCAATAATTTTTGGGACTTAAGAACACTACCTTTACGATTTTCGAAAACATAATCCATTAACACCCAATCCATAAATAAAGATGATAGAAAAAAATCAAAATTAGCATTACACATTGTTGATAACTTTCCAAAAACAATTCAACCAATAAACTATATGAACTTGAATTGGTAACCTAACTTAATTATAAGTTGAAGTTTCCCACCTGACTTATTTCCAATGTTTTTCCATATAATTTTTAAAAATAAATTTATAACAAAAATATAATATATTAACATATAGTTAATAATACATATTACAGTGCTCCTCTTTTGAGCGCCTTCCTTAAGGGAGCACCACCCAAGTGACTCCTTTCTTCCTTGATAACTTTGGCTTGCCTCCGTTAGCCAATTTATATCCTTTGGCACTTTCTTATGTGGACCACCACACACCTTAACTGACACCTTGGCCCACTTAGCACCTTTAGAACACTTAGTGAACTTGGCCCACTTAGTGCACTTAGCCATCATGGGCACCATTTTAACCGATGCCCCCACCCAACAACGCATTAAACTGTCAAGTGGCACCCATGACCCCCATGAAGTCCAACACTTAGTTGTTATCTTGACCAAGTGCCCACCTCCATGCGGCCCAATGAGCATTTCACCCAATTGGCGAGGAACCCCACCTTTACTGTTGACATGGCCATGACATTCTCCCCCACTTAAACTGTTGTCATCCTCTACAATGCCATCAAGGATATTCATAGTTCATGTCATTGTCGCAACCACCACTACCTATCACAACCCGTCCAAGCTGTCGCATCAACCAATTCGTTTTAGCACTACAACCTCGTAATGCATTTTTCCATGTATACCCCCACGAATGAACTAGCTGGGTCATGAATCCCAACCAATCTGTCCTTCCTACGCTAAACTGCAAACTCGATCTAGCAACACCTCCACTCTTCATTCCTCCTTGCAACCTTGTCGAACATAACGCAAAGTTTAACACTTCACCTTAAAACTTGCCTAAGGCACCCTGCCCCAAGTGAAGACAAAAATGCCTAACCTCGCTTTCATGCTCTGCAGCCTCCATCTATAGAACTTGCTAACTTGGATAAGGAACACTTAGCCTATCGAGCGCACCTCCTTGAACGCCCTGCGAAGCGCACTACCTGACGACTCTCCTTGGTGCACTGGCTGAGCATGCTGCTAAGCACAATACTAAGCGCACCACTGAGTGCACTGCCTGGGAACACTGTTGAGTGCACCCTATGAATGCTCATCTCCTGCAACCAAGTCAGGATGCTTCACCGCACCACACTAGAAAGCACCTTGCCTTCCGTTCTACAACACCTTCCCTCCATCTGCACCTTCTGTCATCTCTCGACACTTCTGAAGGTTCTTGGAAAGCCACTTGACTTAGCCAATTTTTTCCTAAATGTTGTCATCTACCAGCAATCTTCCACATGCATAGCACATGCCATCAATGTGCCAGAAAACTGTCGCACACATAGCACACACCATCAATGTCCCAGCAAACTGCCGCAATGAAAGCACCTTCATCACAAAAATAACTCAAATACCACCTGTCCTCAAGCAAAGATGAAGAGCCAACTCCACTATAAATATGATAAGCCACCTTTTCCCAAGTGGTAACGAATTCTCTGTTGCGTAAAACCCGCTTTGAAGAGCGAACCCTGCTCCAAAAACTCTGATACCACCCGATTTCCAAGTAGTGGTGAAGAGCCAAACTCCTTCAAAGTATTTAGCTCTAATACCACTTGCTTTAATCAAAGTCATCTAGCTGTCACCCTCGCATACGCACGTACACCTCCTTGCTAACACCATGCCAAGTCTCATCCACAAGCTGCAACCAACTCAAAACCTGTTGTAGCTCACTACTGCGTTCCTCCAACCACCAAACACCTCCACTGAGCCACCTTGCCAAGCTACTGCTTGACATGCTGAAGTCAGCCTCCTCACCGCACTACGACTTAGCCTAATTGGCTAACTACTGAGATGCGGAACACACCTATCATGGATTCCTCTGCTCCCATCGCTACTCCCTGAACGACCATCTGCCAAGTGCTGCCACCACCTGCGAATCCTTCCTAACTCTTCACGATGGGAACATTCTCAAGAACGCCCAATGCTGCTGCACCACATCTAACTTAGGAGTTTTTCCAAACACCCCATATACTCATCCATGAGCCTCTACTCCATCCATCCAAAACTTTCGTCAGCATCTCATCTAGAAACGCACTGCAGATTTCCTCCTTGCAGATGCACTTCTCAACACACTGCTGAACACCCCTCCGTGGATGCTCAACTAGAACGTTCCTTCTTAGGCACACTGCTTTGGAGTGCTTCCACTAAACTGTACTCATGGATGCATGTTTGAACGCCCATCAAAACTTAGACACTTCAGTCGCTCACTCTACTAAACTCTGCCAAAGCTCGTCGTTGCAGAGCACTTTGCCAAGGCGCTCCTCAAGCTCACCTTCTATGAGCGTTTTGTTGACCTCCATGCCAAACGCACTGTCTTGTTGAGCACTAGTACTTCTGTCATCTCAATGCTCTACGGAGGCTAACATGCTTCCTGGAACGTGTCTCCACCAAATACACCTTCCTACAGAATGCTCATCTGAGCGCACCTTAGTGCTTCTGCTGATGCCTTGCTAACCTACCAAAATGCACTTGAGCGTGCACCTTCAACTCCTTTTCCAAAACACCATCTCTGTCGAATGCACCTGCCTGCGAAGCGCTAACCTCCTTAGCGCACCTAGGCACACATGTTGACGCCCTGCAGAAGTGCTCTTCAAAAGCGCACTTCCTGGAGACCTGCGGAATTCTCATCCTGTGAAGCACCCCATTCTGTGGAACGCTCACCCTGCAGAGAAACCTTGTCTACGGAACACTCACCATACAGAGTGCCCCTATCTGCAGAGTGCTCTCCCTATGGAGCGAACCTTCTTGCGGAGCCAACCTTCCTGCAGAGCGCACCTGCCTGCGATGCGCGTTCCTGTCCGAAGTTCCTACCTGTGGAACGCGCATGTCTACGGACGCGCCTATCTGCAGAGCACTTGTCTATAGATCATGCCTGCAGAATCTTTTGCGGATGCTCCTCCTGGTCGCTCTTGTGGACGGTCGTCTGCAGATGCGTCTGTCAAGTTCGCATCTGCGCAACTTAAGACAATGCTCCTCTCTTGAGTTCCCTACAGAGCACCACCCAAGTGACTCCTTTCTTCCTTGATAACTTTGGCTTGCCTCCGTTAGCCAATTTATATCCTTAGGCACTTTCTTATGTGGGTCGACGCACGCCATAGCTAACACCTTGGCCCACTTAGCACCTTCAGCACACTTAGTGCACTTGTCCCACTTAGCGTACTTAGCCATCATGGGCATCATTTTGACCAACGCCCCCACCGAACAACCCATCAAATTGTCAAGTGGCACCCATGACCCCGGCGAAGTCCAACACTTAGTCATTTTCTTAACCAATTTCCCACCTCCATGTGGCCCAATGAACGTTTCACCCAAGTGGCGAGGAGCCCCACCTTTGCTGCTGACATGGCCATGACACATAGGCCTACGATTGTGGATCAAGGAGATATTAATCTTCTTTCCTATGTTGGTATTTGTTTTTGTCACCCTAATAGGTTGGAGCAAACATCAATTGAGATGATTAAAAATATCATCAACATAAAATAATCTCCATTGGAGCACGTAGGTTATTGTTTTCGATGGTAGGATTACATTCACGTGTTCTTGAAGTATGTCCCTTTCTAGTGACTCCACTGTTATTCTCCTAATGTTCGATTGTAGACCAGTCTTTCTAATTAGATTTATCCCTACCACATGCACTAAAATGTTTTCTTGAAAGTGTCTCTCTATTGTCTTTTTATATCTATTAGGGAATGTAGTAGTGTACTCTATTTGGGTCTTTATTTCACTTCAATCATTAAGCTACAAGCCTTCTATTCAGTGGCCACAATTTCCCATGAACACAAGCATTGAGTATAAATCAATTAAAAAACATTTTTGTCATGTTAGGCATATTTGTTGGGTGTATAATATGCCTAAAAATTATTTATTTTATCTATTCTTTGAAAATGTCGAGTGGGTTGTGACTATATTGTATAGTTATTTGCTCAATGAGTCCATTACCTATTGGGATAATATAAGAACACTATTTTTTTAAAGCCTTCTCTATATCTAATGATTATAATATTTAGGTAATTAGATGTTTTAGAAACCTTAATGACTAGAATATTTACGTAATTAGATGTTTTAGAAACCTTATTGACTAGAATATTTACGTAATTAGATGTTTTTGAAACCCAATTGATGATGTAGCTCTTTTGAGGGAGCATATTGATGAGCTTAGAATTCCACCATTGTGATGAACTTAAATTACCTTCTAGGGAAGTTTTCTTGGTACGGGTTTGATGAGGAAGGGATCTTAATGAAGGAATAGATAGAGAGAGTTGAGGGTTTTCTTTTTAAATCAAGTGGAGTATGTGGATTCTATATTTGACATGGAATATGTGCTTTCTTCCTATGATGTTCACTCCAAACGGAAAACATGAAGATGATGAAGGAAATAACATAGATCTTTATTTTTAAGTAGATAGCTCAATTTCTTCAGTAGGATTTATTGAAGAAAAATGGATTTGATGTTGAGAAGCTATGTTTGAAGAAAGATGGAGAAGAGTTGATAACAAAATTTAATCACAAAACAATTTGGTATTTGATAGGATTTTGGGCATTATTTGGTTTCCTAGGCATTATTGCATGAGACATTGTTTTATTTCAAGAGACTTGTTAAATGGTGGCATCATATTGAGGCATCATTGTACAAGGATGGAAGCTAATACTAGAGGTGGATATGAAATTTCAACAATGAAAAAAGTACTTGGCTTGGATGTGGAGAAAACCCTTCTAGTAAATTAATATAACTATGGATGGATTAAATAATTCAAAGATCCATCCTACATTCTTTGTGTGTACATCATGGAAAAAAAAGCATGCAAGTGGGCTCATCTAGTAAGTGCATGTGTTGGCCTCATGGTGGAAGTCACTTCATTACACCAATCTATGTTGGGTAACTTTGAAGGACAATGGGTTTCACTTTAATACCTCAATGGCTTGATTAGTCAACATTCATAATGTGGAAATATTTTAAGTGTTGACCCACCCATTAGGTCAATTGGTGTAAGTCAAGCCATCATCAAGCTATTCAAAAGTCTAATTATATACCCAAAACCTTATTAAAAATAACCACTTTAAATACTGAAAATAAACATATAAAATACCAAAATGATTCCCATGATAGACAAAAGAAAAGATTTTAAGTCAAGATGACTCAAATGCAAAAGTTGATAATGGCATATTTGAGAAACAAATTGATAAAGGAATTAAAAGATTGGAAAACCTAAGACACCTAAACACACCACATAAAAATATACAATTTAACACAACATTGTGTGGTGATGAATAAAACTAAGATTTATGTTTCAATTATTCAAAAGATTTATCAAAATACATTTTCTTGATATAATTGTTTTTAACATAGTCTTAATATCTATTTTATTTCATTTTCTTTTAACATATCATTTTAACTATTAATATAATTTATAAAACATTATACAGCTTTTATTTACTATATTTATTTTACTTTATAAAATCTTCACAAAAAGAACTTCACATTTTATTTTTTTAAAAATCATATATCAAACTTCCCATTTTATTTCAAAACATATAATAAATAATTCATAGATTAAAGAGTGTGTTAGTGTGGTCACTTAACGCATTTTTTCTTATTAAACATTTTAAACACAGAGAAACTTCAAAAAGTTGATCCTAATGCACAGAGAAAGTGCAAAACTTTAGCACCAAACGAGTTCAATGTTCAATGTGGTGCTTTTGATTCATATAACATGTATTATATTGTGTAGTAGCCAAATTTCAAAACCCAGATTTCAATTAAGAGGAAGTCATTGTTCCCCTTCCTCTGCATATGGCAGCGTTGCTATCCACTCTTATACACGTTTTCATTGTTCTCCAGTGTTACAAAAGAATCCATCACTCAAATATATATCTTATTCTCCACTGTTCCAAAAGAATGCATCACTCAAATATATATCTCAACATGTTTTTGCCTTTCCACATAATTGGATTGAATACATCATTCAAGATAATTCTGAACATATTTTTTAGGGAACTCTTCATCAATCCCAAGAGTGTAAGTCTGCATAGTTGTTGTGGGGATAGCAATAGCAGCTCACTATATCTCAGATTTTAGAAACCTAACTGCTGTGGATAAAATAATGACATTCATATTTGGCAGCAAAGTCACCCACTACACTCCTCTCTCCATCCAAATCAAACTTCATTACTTTTCCTGTGTTTTTATGACATTGCATCTCACAACACTCCTCTCTCCATCCAAATCAAACTTCATTACTTTTCCTGTGTTTTTATGACATTGCATCTCACAACACTCCTCTCTCCATCCAAATCAAACTTCATTACTTTTCCTGTGTTTTTATGACATTGCATCTCACAACACTCCTCTCTCCATCCAAATCAAACTTCATTACTTTTCCTGTGTTTTTAATATTTATGACATTGCATCTCATCACCAGCTACAGAAGTCCACAGAAGTCCACACCTGAGAATGATGTGGCCTTAAAGTATGGCAGGGTGCAACCATTTGGTTTCTATCTTTAGATGAATCTTATCTCTGTATAGAGGCCATTTATGGGAGTATTCTGTATTTTTCTTTCGTTTGCACTGAATTTTCTTTAAAACCATACTATAAGATACCTTCTCCATGATCACTGTTGTGTTTACAGCACCACTGTCAATGTAAGGAGTAATCACTGCTATTGGAATTTTGTTAGAGTACATGGAACAACAATATGAATTTGGGTGTAGGAGTTTGAAGGCCAACAAATACTGAAGAACTAAACAATTGTTGAGGATCCCATGGACCTACAACTCTTTCAATCAGCGAAGAACGTCCATCCAAGCGAGCAAGCTCATTGAAGCAAATGAATGAAAATGATTGGATCCATATCAGGAACAGATTATTATCAATGCCTGCTAAATGATTGTCAAAGTAATATGGCATCCTTATTAACTTGGGAAATTAACAATTAAAAGCTCCAAAGTATCAATGCTTGCTAAATGATTTTGTCGAAGTAATATGGCAGCCTCATTAAGTTGGCAAATTAACAAGCAATTGAAAATTCTGAATGCCTTGCTAAATAATTTTGTTAAAGTAATATGACACCCTCATTAACTTGGGAAATTAACAAGCAATTGAAAATTCTAAATGTCTTTATGGTGGCATCTCATTTTGAAATTTAAAAAGTGAATTCCACACAACATAGAGAAACTTTGTGGCGGCATCTCATTTTGAAATTTAAAATATCACATTTAAAAGGTGAAGTCCACACAACATAGAGAAACTAATTAGAACACAAAATGATTTACAAGTTAAAAATCATGTTTAGAAGTATCGCTGAATCTTAAATAATAATCCTTTTACTTAGAGCTGCATACAAAATGCAACTTAATTTCTTCCTAGTTTTCGTGGAAAGAAATTCATGAATATGACTGTTGGCATCATGGATGGATAATAAATTAAAGTAAATATAGATTTGCAATCTACTTAATAAAGCTTTGCAAAAGCATCCAATTTTTATGTTGGCAATAATACCAAATAGATAATACAAATTAATAAAAACTTGTTTGAAAAATTTAAATAAATCTTGCTCTTGTAAGAGTAATGCAAGATTGAAATCTATTGCTGTTGCAATTTTCAAAAGCTAAAATGTAGAAGAACTTTGGTCATTCGATGCATTGGCATCTTTCCTTGGTGCATTTGTATTGTCGAGTAACTTGGATGTGCTTTGTCTTATTCTCCTAGGAGCAATTGTATTTCCTACCAAATCCTCTTTGAGGTTTTCCAACACCAATACGACCTCTCTCATAGTTGGTCTTTCATTAGGTGAATCTTTTGAACAAATCAAACCAACCCGTAGCAAAGAAAGCAAACATTCTTGCACATTATATTGTTCACATTCATCTCTATGTAGCTCAGTAGAAAGATTGTTGTCAATCACCTCATTAACTTTATTTGGAAATGCCATATTCACCCACTTGTGCAAGTTTAGGTTTCCAACAAATATGTCACTAGTTGGTTGTTTACCAGTAAACATTTCCAATAGAAGAATTCCATAACTGTAAACATCTCCTTTGGCAGAAACTCTCTCACCCAATCCATACTCTGCATAAAAGGCAACCTTTATCAAAATTACCCCTAGTGCAAACAAAATTGTTCATGAGAAACAAAAATGAAAGTAATTTAAAAAAAATCCATACCTGGGGCAATGTAGCCTATAGATCCTTTCAAAGCAAGTGTTGAAGTAAGTGAATCACTAAAGGATGCACCAACTAGTCTTGCAATACCAAAATCTGTTACATGGCCTGTCATGTCTTCATCCAACAAGACATTGCTGGGTTTTATATCACAATGCACTACTTCTACAAAAGAGTCATGATGAAGATATTCCATGGCATGGGCCACATCTACAGCAATGCCTAATCGCCTTTTCAATCCCAGTTCATACACATGCTCACCATTGTTGTGAATTGTATCAGGATATAAATGTTTCTCTAGGCTTCCATTAGACATAAAGTTGAACACTAAACCTTTGAAATGGAGGTTGGAACATGAAGTTATGATTCGCACAAGATTACGATGTCGAACCTTTTGCAAGACACTACATTCAACTTTAAAACTTTTCTCAGCCTGGTTGTTTTGCAAGTTGAGAACTTTCACAACAACAACTGTATCATCACTCAAAATTGCTTTATAAACCAATCCAAAACTACTTGATCCCAACAAGTTGGCCTCACTGAATCCCATAGTTGCCTTGTGAAGCTCTTGAAATGAAATCCTTTGGTGCTCTAACTTTTGAAAAATGGTTTGTGAAAAATCAAAGTTTTTCACATGCATATTTCCTCTCCAAAAGAACCCCAAAAGTAAGCAACACAATATAAACACACTAACTCCAGTCACTGGAAATAGTACCTTTTTCACAAATGAAAAATGATCTTTTGGTGTTGGACAAGCACGTAACCCGAATGGTTGTGGTCCACAAAGTTGAGTATTTCCAATTAAGGACATGACAATCGTTTGATTTGTGAAAAAACCTTCTTTTGGAATTTCCCCTATGAGATTGTTGAAAGACAAATTCAAACAGTGAAGCATTTTCAATTTTTGGAGAGTAATTGGTATTGTACCTGATAAGGAGTTGAAAGAAAGATCTAAGTACATGAGACTCAGTAAATTTCCAAGTGAATCTGGGATGGAGCCTTGAAAGGTGTTTCTTGATAAATTCAATGATTGTAGTTCACTACAGCTTCCAAGTGTAGGTGGAATGACCCCGGTCAATTGATTGGAGGAAATGTCTATAGCTTGTGCCATTGTAATTTTACCAATCTCCAAGGGTAAGAGGCCATCTAATAAATTCCATGACAAATTCAGATAGAACTGTAGATTAGAAAGCTTAGCGATTTCCCGTGGTATGCTTCCAATGAGCATATTGTGAGATAGGTCAAGCAATTCCAAATTTATATAGTTTCCTAAGCTGGCAGGTATGCTCCCTGATAACTTGTTGTGATGAAGGATGAGTCTTCTTAGTTGTTTAATGGATGCAAGTGAATTGGGAATGTTTCCAGAGAGAATGTTTCTACTAATGTCCAAGAGGCCGAGTCCTTGTAATAGTTCAAACTGATTAGAGATGTTTCCTTCTAATCTATTGTTCCCTAAATCTAGTCTTTCTAATTTTATAAGGCTTCCTAATGGTGGAATGATTCCATTTAAAAGATTTCCACTTAAATTTAAAAAGATTAGGTTGGTAAGATTGCCTATATGTGGAGGGATGTTTCCTTCTATCATATTTCTTGATAATGACAAGTAAGACAAATTTGTAGAAAGTTTCCCCATCACAGAGGGCAAGACACCACATAGTTTATTGTTGCTCAAGTGTAGTATTCGTAGGTGAGAACAATTGGTAAGAGCTACCAGAAAGGGCATGGTGGTAGCACTACCACTATCAAGCTTATTATTACAAAATTTTAATCTTTTAAGGAGGGATAGTTTACCCAACTCTACCGGCACACTCCCACTCAACCTGTTGTAGTGTAGAAAGAGATGTTCAAGTTTGGAGCAATTTCCAATAGATTTTGGTATGCTTCCTCCAAGTCCATTTCCCCATAAAGAGAGATAATTCAAGTAAATGGTATTTGAGAATTCTTGTGGAATGTTGCCACTAAGTTTGTTTGTAGAAATGTCTAATGTAATCAGAGCGGAGATATTGGACAAAGAAGCAGGAATGCTA
Organism: Pseudotsuga menziesii; assembly: GCA_001517045.1. Taxonomy (NCBI): domain Eukaryota; kingdom Viridiplantae; phylum Streptophyta; class Pinopsida; order Pinales; family Pinaceae; genus Pseudotsuga; species Pseudotsuga menziesii. The sequence continues at coordinate 101,677 of LPNX010494954.1, forward strand.
CCCGACAATTCATTTTCAAAGAGGTCAAGTGTTTGCAGATGGGTGAGAAGGCCCAATTCTGGTGGAATGCTGCCACTGAGTTTGTTTGAGACAATATCCAAGTCAGTCAAAGTGGAGATATTGGACAAAGAAGCAGGAATGCTCCCAGATAATTCATTTGTATAAAGGTACAAAGTTTGCAGACGGGTGAGAAGGCCCAATTCTGGTGGAATGCTGCCAGTGAGTTTGTTTGAGCCAATCTCCAAGTCAGTCAAAGTGGAGATATTGGACAAAGAAGCAGGAATGCTACCAGATAATTCATTTTCAAAGAGGTGAAGTGTTTGCAGACGGGTGAGAAGGCCCAATTCTGGTGGAATGGGGCCAGTGAGATGGTCTGTACGAATTGACAAATAAGTTAAACTAGAGATATTGGACAAAGAAGCAGGAATGCTACCAGATAATTCATTTTCGCAGAGGTAAAGTGTTTGCAGACGGGTGAGAAGGCCCAATTCTGGTGGAATGCTGCCATTCAAGTTGTTTTCAGCAAAACCTAAAAAAATCAAAGCTGAAAGATTTCCTAAGGAGGAAGGAATGGTACCCGTGAGAATATTCGCTCCCAAGTAAAGCTGTTGCAAATGTGGGAGGGAACCCAACTGGTGGGGTATATTTCCGCTGAGATGGTTGTAGGAGAGCGCCAGCGAAACCAAATTTGTGCAACTGGCGAGTTGATGGGGTATATTTCCTTCCAATTGATTGTGACTCAACGATAGCGTTCTCACACGGAACAGGCGTCCCAATTGAGGTGGGATGGGACCGTGGAGCATATTGTTCGAAAGATCGAGAGTGCGGAGAAAGGAGAGATTGGCGAGGGATGGAGAGATGGTGCCGCGCAGATCCATGCCTTCCAGATGGAGGGCGACGACTCTGTTTGTATGACGGCGGCTGCAGGTGACAGAAGTGATTAAATATTGCGCAGGGAAATCTTTGTACAGAGTTGAATAAATATTGCGAAATTTCCTCCGTAGAGAGATAATATCAGAATAGGAAAAGTGGGCAGGGAAATCAGATTGGGTGAAAAATTCAGTATTATAATTAAAATTCTTCAATAGAGAGAAAATTTGAGTATTATAATTAAAAAATGGTAATGGAGTTGGAAAGGTGGTGAGAGAAGTGCCCGTATTGACTTGACTTTAGTGGATATAAAATATAAATGCTATTGGATTCTAAAGAAAAATGGTGGAGTTGGTAAAGGTAAAGGAATTTTATGATTCTTGACTGAAAATGGCATAGAAAATTTGAGTATTATAATTAAAAATAGCGATGAAGTTGGAAAGGTGGTGAGAGAACTTTATAAAAATATTAATAAATGGTATCGGATTTTATAGAAAAATGGTGGAGGAGTTGATAATGTCGGTATTGAGTGGACATGACTGGAATTATATGGGCCAATTAATCGGGTGAAATTTTCTTCAAAAACAAGAAGAAAATCGCAATCACAGCATTAACAATAATAAGCATATAAAATATAAAGGTGACTGAACTCAACTAGTTGTGAGGAATTCCATGGTTCATGGATAAAGGTAAAGGTAGAATCGCACTAGCTTTAAGAAGAAAAATCGCAGTAGCATTAATAATAATAAGCATATTGACTTGACTTAAGAAGAAAATCGCAGCAATAAGAAGAAGAAAATCGCACTACCATTAATAATAATTAGCATATCGACTTGACTTAAGAAGAAAATCGCAGCAATAATGATAAGAAAGAAGAAAATCGCAGTAGCATTAATAATAATAAGCATATTGACTTGACTTAAATCGCACTAGCATTAAGAAGAAATCCGCAGTAGCATTAATAATAATAATAATAAGCATATTGACTTGACTTAAATCGCACTAGCATTAATAAGAATAAGCATATTGACTTGACTTAAATCGCACTAGCATTAATAATAATAAGCATATTGACTTGACTTAAATCGCACTAGCATTAAGAAGAAATCCGCAGTAGCATTAAGAAGAAATCCGCACTAGCATTAATAATAATAAGCATATTGACTTGACTTAAGAAGAAAATCGCAGCAATAATAATGAGAAGAAGAAGAAAATCGCAGCATTAATAATAATAAGCATATAACATTTCAATAATAATAAGCATGGTAAAGGTAGAATAGCCGTATTGTCTGTGAGTTGTTGGGAGAACACGCTGGACTGGTTAGTGTTTTTCAATAATGAACATTCTATAGTTTGTCAAAGTATAATATAAAGTATGAAGGTGACTTGACTTGACTTTATTGCGGCATAAACGCGGCGCGAGTTGTGAAGCATTTATCCAGAAGGGCGATAAATGTGAAGCATTTATCCAGAAGATTTCATCATTCATGTGTTGTCTGTAAGTTTTTTGAGACAACACGCAATCTTGGTTGGTGTCAATCGACATCTCCAACCCCACCCGACCCGCTGCTGGTGTCACTCGACATCTCCAATCCCACCTGCACCCGCACCCGCACCCGCAGGTTTTTAAAGTTATATTATTATTTTTAATAATAGTGTATGGAATAATAAAACATATATTTAGGAGAAGATAGGAAGTCCAAACGTATCACATCATTAAACATACAATGTTAATTTTGAAACAAAAATTTCAATCAAATGAGTAATGTTATTTTTAAAACAAATTTTTTTAATAAAAATACTATTTTTTTTTAAATTAAGTAGAAGTTGGTTAAGAAGAGTTTTTCCATAAAGTAAGTAACTAGGTCATATTACTTTGGGACATTTTTCAAATCACTTAAAATGGGTTACATTGTTTTGTGACGTTTCTTTTATTATAATTTGGGGTTGAAAATAACTCTATTATGGTTGTGAGGTCGAGGAATTTTTATTCCCTTATACATTTATCAGCTAAATCAATGATGTGGTCATGGGGTATCTTCTTGCTTGGCCTTCGTTGAAAGAAGGTTGAAGAAATATTCAACAACAAGTCACTTTGGAAGATTCATAGCATGATGACAATGTAGGTTAAACGTCTCTAAAAAGAAGAGAGCTAAGCATATTTCATCCTCATGTGTGACACGTCCTTGGAGTTGGTAAGCAGAGTCCCTTAAAAAGGAAGTATAATTTCCTTTTAATCTCTTAATATGTTGAGATATGAAGGAAAAGTGGTCATTGGCCTCATTGGCCTCATTCTTTAGGGACCATGAATGATATGTACAATGGTCCTAAGGAATATGGTGATATCTCTAAGTGTGGAGATGATGGGAGCAAACTTTGATCTATGTAAGGGGAACTCTCTAATTGCAAGACAACTAGCTTTTTGTGTATCTCGGTGGTCTAAAGAGCTAGACATTGAAAATGATATACATATTGTAATAGCAATAGAGATTTAACGAGAGTGGCGCAATAGGTTCAACCCATGTGCACAAAAGATCATATTTGAAGATCTCACCTTGAATGCTCCTGCTTACCTCTTTTTAGGAGAGCTCTACTATTGATCCCATTAAAAGTTGTGTAAATGTAGCATGTCGATATCAACATTGACTAGATGGAGCAATGAAGAGGCTCTAACGTACTTGTGGGAGTGAATCCTATTATAGTATGACATGCACATAAGACCTAACTACTAGATAATTGTTTGGTATAATGTCAAAAAAAACAATTACATTTTGCTTACTAATATCATCGATGTAATGTTCAATGGTTTTTAAATCAGGATTCTAATGATGAGCAACATGTCTACCATCTTCTAAAGCATCCCACTACAATGTCAAATCAAGACAAGGATGCAAAGAGAGAAAAACTCAAAGAGGAAGCATACCAAGTCTAGTTGAATCAACCATCTATTCAATTTCTATTGCGTCCAAACTCACCAATTAGGAATTCCTACAATAATAGTATTTCTTCACATGTTGGTAATGGAGGAAATGGATTATAGGTTGGTATGGATGAGTTATTATGACATACAAGTGCCATGGATGTAATGGTGTTACATACATTCTAGAAAAATGAGCTAGGGGATGACGCTCATATAATTGATAACTTCTTTAAAAGCCTTAAATCGACTTCCACCACCCCTCTCTTTAGACCTGGCTAGTCAAATTCTACATAGTTGGGGACAACAATGTTACTATACAACTTGAAATAAATGTATGGCATGTCAAACACGTGTTTCTCGAAACTTTTGAGGTAAGTGACCATCAACTCCCTTATATTTTGAGGAATATTATCACACAATCAACATTGGAAACAATCAATTTTATGAACATTAAATGAGATTGGACATTTATATTTCCCACAAACTGTAGGTTATTCAAAGATAAGGTACTTCCAACTGATAATGTAATGCCCGACAACTATGAAGACGCAAAGCAAATGTTGAAAATATTGGGTATTTAGTACATATCATATCATGCATGTCCCAATTATTGTATTTCACTGCAAGAAAAAATGCCCATGGTGATGAGTGAAAAACGTCACCATAACTTCATTGGTGATGGTAAAAAACGACCTCCATCACCAAAAACTGAACGTCAGCAAATGAAACGTAACCCAAAGTAAAGGAGATATGAGATGTGCTAGGTCCATCACCAATAATCATTATTCATGATGGTCAGTGGCTGTTGTCAATTCCAAAGAACAACAATGACATATATTTAATGACTGTTACCATAGCCTCATTGACGACAGTCAAAATCGCCTTTGTCACCAAAGGCGACGTAGCCAAAAGTAAAGGAGATATGGAGATGTGCTAGGCCCGTCACCAATAATCATTATTAGTGATGGTCAATGAACATTGCCAATTCCAAAGGAAAATAGTGGAATATCTTTAACAACCATCACTGTAACCTCATTGGTGATGGTTAAAAGGTCTACCATCACCAAAACCTGAATGTCACCAAAGGAAGTGTAGCCAAAAGTAAAGGAGATTAGAGACGCGCTAGGTCCATCACTAATAATCAATGTCCGTCACCAATTCCAAAGGAAACTAGTGACATATCTTTAATTACTGTCACCATAACCTCATTTGTGATGCACGATAAAGGACTATCATTATTTCTATCCAATTTAAAAAAATGTTTTGATCCTTTAAGGATAGTCATTGAAGTTTCATTAATGGTGACAGACAAAATTAAACATCACCGTTAATTTATGCAATGGTGATTTGCACATAGTTAAATGTCACCATTCAATTTTTCAATTGTGGCGGTCACAAAATTAAGTATCACCATTAATTTCTGCAATGGTGATGTGCACATAATTAAATGTCATCATTGAATTTTTCAATGGTGGCATGCACAAAATTGAATAAACAAGATGTTATCCTTAAAGTTGCACCTTGACTACTAAATGGAAACTTAGGGCACTTGCAAAATAAATCGTTTAAAGATTGATTTGATGTTGATGGACAGATTTTATTTGGCCTAAGGTTGAGTATCAAACAAGGTTTTCAATTGGTTTTTCAATTGGCATATTGTGACTTCATAGGCATGCTTGAAATGGTTATTTCAAATTATTGGGAGTGGAAAATGATGGGTGAAACAGTAGACAAAAACATCAAAAACAACAATATTTTTTTTACATGTGAAATATTGAAGACAAACCAATGACTATAGGCAATAAACAAAACCGTCCAATGACTATAATACACATGATAAAAAAAATCCACTAAGTTCAACATCTCATGACATTCAATCAATGAAATCCCAAGTTCAATTATTTAACAAAACTTTAATGATTGTCGCATACTTCACATTTTTGTATCGATAAACCCTAAAATTACTTGAGTTCTCCTCCAGGATTGATTTTGTAGCGTTTTTACCCAAAACATCCAGTTCCACTACAAAATTGGCATTCATCTCCATTTAAAAGTAGTTCAATAATATTGACACACTTTTTATGGAATATATGTGAGCAATTTTAAAATAGTTAATCCAATTCCACTAGAAAATGCTTGCACCAAATATATCTTACAATTTCTAAGAAGGTAACATAAGCATATTGAAGGAATTTGAAATAACTTTGTAAAATAAACAAGGTGGAGAAAAAAATTACTTAATGGATTAACATTATAAAAAAAGGGCCATATTATGCATCAATGTTTATTGCTCGAGTATTATCAAATAACAAAGGTGCTAAATCTTGCTCTATTTTATGTTTTATCAATTTCCCACAGTGCTCTTCCAAGCAACTCAATCCACAATCAATAACAACCATAAATGTTATCTTGTAATGTTATCCATCCTTGAAACATACATGTGTGTCCACATGCACACATACTCATTTTCATCCACATATTTCGCAGACCAAGGATAAAAACAACATAGATTCATCCTAACTATGGCTTTATCAAGCGCCGAAAGGAATCAAATCTCTTGAGGTGCAAACGCCTTTAGAGTCCCAAAATTGAGGAAAGGTTTACACGTTAAGGAATTCAATCCTTTTGGATTCCTTGATGAATTAGAGTTAAAATTAATCTATCAATAAAAAAAATCTACTAAAATTTCTTAAATTTCACAAAATCTCAATTTCTAAGTTGAAGATAATTTCTTTCTCTCAATGTCCAACATAAATAATTGTCTACACCCTTTTACTTGCTTTTGTTTCCTTTAGACAATAGTTTTGAAAATTCATTTGAAAAAGTTTGTAGCTCATAATTAAAAGCGATGTAATTTATTCAAAAATATCATCTTATGTCATTATCAAAGTTGGTCTATGATTACTTTATTTGTAGTTTTTTTTTAAAGGAAATATTCTCCCCCCGCCCCCCCCCTCAAGAGGCGACATCCTTGGAGCAATGACAATCCATGATCATTGATTATTACTTGAGCTACTGAGAGATTTATCCACCATGATCCATTTTTTTTAGTGTCTAAGTACTTGTTGAATGAATTATATCCAAGATTATTTTAGCTTCATCTCCCTTTATCTGTATATTATCCAAATATACATTTGAATTTTCTTGGATGCTATGTTTCTCTTAAAATTGTCCACCAACTTCATCAAGAGAATAGAAATAGTTACTACACCTGATAGATACAATCATATATGCCATAAATAAGATAAGATAATTTAATCAATTCCATAAGGTAAGATATCTAGGCATTTTCGTATCTTTATACCTACACATTTAAATTCGAAATTAATAGTACCATTAATAAAAAAATACCTCGGATGGGGGTTCCTCGAGGAAGTTAAACATGGCGGGAGGCGGGACTCTCCATTAATGGCCATACGTCGCAGCTATCACTACCTCCTAGGTACTTATGAAAACCTCCCTTCAGCAAAGGCGATCCATCCCAGACAACACTCAACCTTGTACTATTGATCACCTCGCATAGAATTCAGTTTTGATGGCTCTCTCCATGCATCAAAGGAATTTAATGGTGGTTGGCATTCGGATTAGCTACCTGGTCACCCTGCTTGATGGCTTTGCATGGATTTTTCTTGGGAAATAGACTATATCAGGCAGGTTTTTCAGTCGCTTCATCGACTTTTAGATTTCCATCTCTGGGGAAAATTAGGGAGAAAGGAATACCATCCAAATAATTCACCCACCGATAATGCCGCTCAGACTCAAGGCCACTCCTCGGAGAGGCAACAGCTCTAGGGGAGGAAGAAGCTGAGCAACATTGCGACGTTCCATTTCCATGAGGTATGGAGCCCGTATTCCCCTAAGTGTGCACAGAGCGGTGGATGATTGGAAGCCGAAGCTATTGCTCATCACCGCTCTATGCAACCTATGCAGCAAAGACTCCCCCACTATTGGTGAATGAAGAATTTCCTGACATATCTTCTCTGGAAATGTGACTATGCTCCCTCACCTCCCATTTCCAATGAATGTGATAGCTCCACAGCCCAAGAAACTTCCTCTACCTCTCCAAGTTTGAACCAACAGGGCCCTGCCAAAGAAATTCATCAAAGCTAGGACACCCAACACACTGGATGCATGGTAGAAGCTTCACCCAACATGGTGGAAAGGGGGTAGAATGATGAAGGGTGTGTGAATAATGGAAACCAACCACAACAGATGTCGAAACCTCCCCCTGTGGCGGAGCCACATTGGGACCCATAACCTGGTCCCTCCTGTGAAGATGATGATGACTTCAATCCATCTCCCATTGTCGAATAACCATGGCGAAAGAGGTAAGGTCCTAGGATTTTCCAAATTTTTTTGTGTTTTTTCTTTCTATTAGCTTTGTTAGTTTACCAAACAACTTTGATAAGTTTTGGCAGAGGAAACTTGGTTTCTCTCACCAAGGGCAAATTCTGGACAGGTGTAGTAATCTTTTGTATCTGCCCTAGAAAGTTCTGGACAGGTGTAGTAATCTTTTGTATCTTCCCTAGTAAGTTTTGGACATGTGTTACACAAATTTTGCATGTAATATTTTTTGTATTTTAATATAATTTTTGGCTACTTACAAAAAAATATTAATAAAAAATAGTTATTTATTATGAGTGCATCTACTAATATATTAGTTTCCTTTAAATCATATTGTTGTCGCTAAGTTATCATTTTCATCACCTTTGGTAGGATGTCATATTAGTATACCTCCATGTTTCAAAATACATGTCCAATGGCCCCCACCAATTATCGAACTCACACTCGCTTATTATTAATTAGCATGCTACCTAGTTTGATATATGTTTAGGTAATATACCTTTGCACATTAAATTTCTCTATATGAACATTTGTAAAAATAATATTTCATGACTTAAAACTTAATAAGGATATGATGAGATTGGAATGTCCTCGAACCTTATGACAAGGAAAAAGGTTCTAAATTTTGGTTTAAAAACAATGGAATAAGGTTAGGACAACTAACCATTAAATGATTAATTAAAGTTCTAACTTTAATAAACATTACTAAGGTCGCATTACTTAATTAGAAAATGTGTCACCCTTAGTTAAATAGTCTCAACACTTAATAAACTCTATCAACATTAAATTTAAGTTCATAATCACATTCAGTGCATGAATAACGAATCTATTATCATAGTGCGATTAAGATCCTACATTAAATTCTTATACTTCGTAAAGATTATTAAAACCATAATTTATAATTGTCAAGTATTGTGTCATTAATTATTTCAGATTTATTTAGTTTGTGGTTTTGTTTTTTGTGTGACTTCAGTGAAGATAAAAACTAAGAAAAATACACATCAAGAAACATATGTAGGTTGTAACCGACACAACCAATGCAAAACATTTTACTATATAATTTATCTATTGTTTTTATTTTTTTTCCAATATTTTTTAGGAATTAAGAACACTAACTTTACAATTTTCGAAAACATAATCCATTAACACCCAATCCATAAATAAAGATGATAGAAAAAAAATCAAAATTATCATTAGACATTGTTGATAACTTTCCAAAAACAATTCAACCAATAAACTATATGAACTTGAATTGGCAACCTAACTTAATTATAAGTTTAAGTTTCCCACCTGACTTATTTCCAATGTTTTTCCATATAATTTTTAAAAATAAATTTATAACAAAATAATAATATATTAACATATAGTTAATAACACATATTACATATTAATAATAACACAAAACTAAATTCTTATTTTACATTGTGCATAACTATCTATGAATTTCCCACATTATTTATTTCCAATATTTTTTAATAACTAAAAACACTAACTTTATAATTTTTAAATTGTGTTTCATTAACATCCTAAATACATAGAAATAATACAGACAAAACTAAAAAATTATGTTTTACATTGTTTATAAGTTTCTACCCAACTCTTTCGGTCGACTTTTTTTTTTCGAAAGAAAAAATTCATAATTTTATTCAACTTATATAGTTCACATATGATCCACTTTCATCAAAGAAAAGTGACCATTAATCTAATACACATCCTTAATATTGCTTATACCAATTCATAAAATATGTCTTAATTACATCAAAATTTACAAAATTAACACCTTGTCAAGCCTTCATTCTCCATAAAGAAGATCAAAAAACCTCCATAACATATTTCATAAACAAAATAGACCTCACCAGTCTCAAATTATTCATGAAACCCAAAACACTGGAAGTTTGTCTATTCCCCAAACTATGCATCAACAAAGTATCGGAATCTCCAACATAGATCAAGAAAAATCTCTAAATCCCACATGTCCAATAAACAAACTACTGAAATATATATCTCAATAGACACTCATCATTAGTCACAAGAAATAGTCACGAAGATACCCAAAACTGGAAATTTGTTCCCCAAAATTCAGCATTTTGACTACTATATACGCTTCTTTAAAAAGTTCAACAAAATTAGGGTCATCAAAAGCATTAGGTAACCAAAACAGGGGTCTCCACTGCTCTAAGCCCCCCATTAACTCGAGTTTGATCATTCTGCTTCAAAGGTGGACCAGCCGAGCTCAAAACCGTTGTACCATTTGTCACTTCAAAGCTAGAAAAACCAGGTTCTTTCTCATGAAATTTAGTACTAGATCTGAGAAAATAGCCAGTTTTACTACTAGTCTTAACAGGGTAAAAACTCTTTCGGTCGACTTACCATACAAACCTCAAACTTTATGTGGCCTCATTTTCATTTAACTTTCAATTATTTTTCTTAGTCTCCTCTTTCCATGATTTTTACTAATATCATCTTTCCCATGTTTTCTTTCTAATAAAAAAAACTAACTTTATAACATTAAAAGTAGGATACATTATTTTTCTTAATCTCCTCTTTCCATGATTTTTACTAATATCATCATTCCAATGTTTTCTTTGTAATGAAAAAAACTAACTTTTAACATTCCGATGTTTTCTTTGTAACGAAAAAAACTAACTTTATAACATTAAAAGTGGGATACATTAGCATTCAATCAATACTTCATCCATGATACAAACAATTTATTTTAATTTACTTCATCCATGATACAATCTATGTTTTTAATTTTTGACAAACATCGAATTTTTTTTGGTCCTTACTTTGTATTTTAAAGACTCAACTATGACTTTCTCATACCAATTATGTCACGTATCTTTTCTTTGTGATCAAGAACCCTTTTCGCCTCGAAAGTGAGACACATTAATAGGTGATGAAGATAGAGCTAATACAAACAAAAACTAATTTTTCATTGTACATTATTCATAAATTTCAACAAGAATATTTCAATATGTCTATCATCCAAATATCATTTAATTTCATCTTAACTTATCTATAACTTTATCACATCATTTTCTTTTATTATTCAATTTATTTATTATCAAAACCATTAATTTCATGATCTCAAAACTTTATCATATCATTTCCTTTCATTATTAGATTTCTTTATTATCGAAAATAACATTTTATTTCAATATTAAATTTATTTATTATTGCGCCGAGAGACATTCTACAGCCCAGTATGGGGGAGATCTTGTAACGTGATGTAACTTTAATAACGTTTGTAACATGTCAGCAAAAAATAATAGTGATAGTGAATATTATGAGAGAGATCTTGTAACATGATGTAACGTTGGTAACATTTGTAACATGTCGGCAAAAAATAATAGTGATAGTGAATATTATGGAAGAGATGTTGTAACGTGATGTAACGTTTGTAGCATGTTAGCAAAAAATAATAGTGATAGTGAATATTATGGGAGAGATTTTGTAACACAAAATAAAAAATAATATCACTTTCGTAATGTTATTTTTATTAATAAAAAATA
>LPNX010494954.1:114451-163083 GCA_001517045.1 Pseudotsuga menziesii
TCTTCAAAAAATGAATTTCTTCTCATTTTAGATGACGTGTGGAGTAGACTCAATTTGAAAGAATTGGTCGTGGATTTTGACAAAGGTAGCAAAGTAGTATTTTCTACGTACAACATAGAATTGATTGAAGAAATAAAACTAGAAAAGTCATTGCAAATACAACCCCTCTCCACCAATGAAGCATGGGATGTGTTTTGCAAGATAGCTTTTAAGGGCGAGCATGTTCCTGAGGAATTAGAGGATATTCCCAGACAAGTTGTCGGCTATTATAAAGGGCTGACATTGACAATTATCTCCACAGCCGCATCAATGATTGAAAGAAGCACTTAAGACTAGTTTTTTGCTTTTAATTTAATGCATATCCCAACATTGGATTTCAAATCTTCAACAACTCATCCTTGTCTTGATCGAGATTTGTATGACAGGTTGAAATGGAGTTATAATACTTTGCCGGTGAAATTGAAGAATTACATTCAGTATTGTGCCATGTTTCCAAAAGTTTGTAAAATTGACGGGAAGATATTGGAGAATATGTGGGCTGCAGAAGGGTTTGTTAAGAGCAAACGAACAACATATTTAACGGACAGGGATAACAGTTGTATCAAGATACTTGAAGATCGTTGCTTGTTCAAGGTAGATCTCTACATCCGTTGTAAAATATTTTAGTTAAGAACTCATGATGTTGTCAGGGACATGGTTGTTTATATTGGAGAGAGACATGAGAATTGTTTGTTGAGGGTAGGTCAAATGATTCAACAATTCCCAGACACCGAGATCAAGCAAGATTGCAAAAGAATATCAGTGTCTGGTAATGATATTACATCTTTGCCCACAAGTGAATTGAGATGTCCATAATTAGTGAGTTTAATTTTAACTAAAAATTGGAGATTGACAGAGGTTTGAGAGGCATTTTTACGAAACCTCACTTCTCTGGATTTATCTTTCACACAGATAGATTCATTGCCCCCAACCTTGTGGGAGCTCACACAGCTTGCATTTTTTATTTTGTCTTCCACAAAAATTGAATTTAACCTAACATAAGAAGGAATTGGGAGATTTGATCTCTTTCGGCACTTGATAGAGCCTAAAATGTGTATCTACACTGGTCTACACACATATAACATAAACACAAACTAATTCATTACTTTCCATAATAATCTTCTAATTATATTACCATATAAGTATTTTGAATTGGGAAACCCTCGTGGGATGATTTGGGAGGACCTTAACACAATTGATTAGCTAAGGTTTTTTTTTAGTTCTTCTCTATCCTAGTCATATGAAGTATGGAGAGGAGGAGCCCTTGGATTTCTTGGAAGACCCGTGGCAGAATGAAATAGTCTTCATTGTTCCAACAATTTCAGTGGTGTACTGCCCGATCGCACCTCACCTTTTATCAGGTCACATGCCAGCTGGATCTGGTCTTGAAACCGCAGCGAATATGGAGGTTAGGGATAGTGCGGGGTCTTTAGAAAATCCATCAGACCCAACTACAGACACCTTGTCGTTACTGCTAGAAGCGATATTTCTAGATTTAGGGTTTCCCCCGATGGAAGCCATTATTGTGCACAATAAAGCTTTCGATGCTCCAGATCTAAACCTTATGACTTCGTTAGTACAGGCTTGTTACGACGAACTTGAACTGTAGGAGGTGGGATGGCTTGGAACCCTACCAGCACACTCAGAGCAACATTTTTTGGAGCCTCCAGCTAGGGAGGATGATTTCATCCTTGAAGGGTTCGTTGTGTCTTTTCTGCAACCCAGTGATTTCAATGGAACCCCACCTAGGTCGGGGTTAGACCATAGCAGTAGAGATTCTAGGGAAGGATCTCTAGATGATGGGATTAGAAGTAAGAAAAAATCTAATCGAAAGCGAAAAAATAATTTCTTTTCCCCAAACATCAGACCACTAAATCTCATTTGCAGTATAAATATCTCAATTGAAGAGGTGTGTGGCGTATATGGAACTGGTCGATAATAGTAGAGGGAAGAACCCTAATCAAGATGAACTAGAAACCTGGGTTAGAAAAAAATGGATGGGTTCACTCCTTTATGAACCAAAAACCAACACACTTTCCGAACGGTGGTTCTGGTTCAAGTTTAATTGCAAAGGGGATGCAGAAAAATTATGAACCAAAATTGGAACTATGGATCGGTGCCTATAATGCTCAAGAAGTGGAATCCTCTATTTGACACAGACAGTGAAAGCTTGGATAGAATCCTAGTGTGGGTTCATCTCCCATGATTTTTATGGGAGTTTTGGAACCCAACATCACTACGGGATCTTGGGAATACCTTGGGGTTTTTATTGGAAGCATAACTTTCTTTTATGAATACCCAGCGACGAATCGTGGTAAGGATTATTTTCTCACTGAACATCCAAAATCATCTCAGGGAGTACCTAAACCTAATATGGGGTTCCATAACTAGGAAACAAATTTTGGACTATGAAGGGATCCTGTTCAGATGCCATCGTTGCCATGAGACGGGACATCTTGCGATAAAATGCCAACTAGGGCTACCTTGGTCTTCCACTCGGAAGAGGTGTATCTCCAAGGAGGAAGCGGATCAGGAAAAAGGAAAGATCGCAGCAGGGCAGGAAGAATAATGCAAATTCAAGGAAGCCGCTGAGATGGAACAACTTTTGAAAACCACAAAAGAACAAGATACCATCAATGCAAAGCTTGGACTTGATCCTCTTATCCAGCAATGTTTGCGGCCTCTTTCGGGTATGTTTATGAGCATTTGAGTGACTTACATATGAATGATTTAAATCTAGCTCTTTCGATCATTTCCTCGATTGTCTGCTCTATCCCCCAACAAGCGGTCCCATCTCCATCTCCTCCTTCACCGCCATAATCACTGGCACCGCCTACCTCTATAACTTTATCTCTGATTCAACCAGCCTCTCCAGATTCACTCTCCACCTCCTCTACGATCTATTCCCATCTTAGAATAAGGGACATCTCTTCTCTAACTGTTCCCTCATCTTCTTTGCTTGGATTAGGGGAAAACCCTATGCTTTCAACAAAGGGAAAGGGACTGGGAATAGATTTACCTTTCTCTTTTTCTTAGCAGAAATCACTTCCAGATCTAGCGAACAAAAATCATAAAACACTCTTTGGGGAACTTAGAGCAATGCAGGCCCTTGAAGGAGATTCTACATGAAAATTCTCTCCCTCAACTGTAGGGGTCTAGCAAGTAAACCCAAAAAAAATTCCCTAAGGAGGATGCTTGTTATACACCTGAGTGGCACCTCTCCGTCCGAGTGCTGATATCCCTCATGTCGGCACACAAAAGGACATCTATGGATAGAGGTTTGCCCAAAACACTATAGATTGGCTTGTGATGAAGTACATTCCCTATATACCCAGTCACTTACTTTGCCATTTTTGCCATGTTGAGATGTATTCGTGACTCTCTTTATAGACAACTCGCACATCATTCGTGAGTCTCCTTCATAGCAAGTCGTGAATCCATGTATTCGCGGGTTGCGCTTATACATAGTCGCGAATCTTTCGTGGGTTGCTCTAATACAGACCCGCGAATGTGCCTCTTAACATTAAAATATAAAAACACGCGCTAACTGGAGATTAGTTAACCCATTTAACTTAATTTCCTTAACTGCTACAACTTCCCCAACCTTCGAGAACTTCCTTATTTCACCCATATAAATACAGGCCTTGGGGAGGGTGTTAGATAGACTTTTGGAGAGCAAAGTTATGCTGGTGGATTGTTTACAGAAGCCTTTGGAGCAGTGAAACTCAGAATCCCTTGGTTGCAAAGGAGTTCTTGTCTTAGACGTTGGATTGTAACCTAAACTCTTTCCATTATTGATAATAAAGAGATTACTTCTTCCATATGTGTTTCATGTCTTGTGGTTTGATGAATATTTACATTTCAGTATGATATATGTTTTATCTAACCTGCTTATATGTACATGAATCATCTTGTATCTGGAATAGTGTTTCTTGACAGATGAAAGAGGAGCAATCTTGGAGACTTTGGAAGTGGAACAGAGAGGAAGAGGATAAGCAAGGACCAACCTTTGTTTAACAAGTAAGTTCTTCTAATCCTCCTATTTCCTATTCTGTACTTTAGGAGTCAATTGTCTGCAAGTAATTGAGTATGTTGGTAACCCCTGACCTATAGTTATAAGGTGTATTATCCTGTACAACAGAACTGGCGACTCCGCTGGGGATGCCTAGACTGTTCTAGGTCATTTCTGTCCTCCTGACCAGTGTTTGCCAGGAAGTCTGTTTGTGATTTTTATCCTGGCTCTTACTTACTTCAGCATTTGAAAGTCTTAGGGTTTTTTCTTTGTTTTTTGAGAAAAATTTTATACCCATTCGTGGGTTGTCCTTCTGGATAGTCGTGAATACAAGTCTGCATTCGCGGGTTGCCATACTGGACAGTCGCGAGTCATTCGCGAGTTTCCCTTATACACAGTCGCGAATACTCCTGAAAGTTGGGATTTTTAAGAAGAGTTTGTTTGTTCTTTTCTTGGTATAGTCCCTGTTTTCTGAAAAGATTTTCTTTAAGGATGTTGTAGAGTTTGTTTGAATGCATCAGGTGATCACATCTTAGTGATTTTTGAAAGCCCTTGAGTCCTTTTGTGCTTGGTTTATTTACTGTTTGCATCTTGGAGTAATTGGCCTGTTTGGGTTGTGGGTTAGAGTGTCTTAGTCCAGATCAGTGATCAGGGTCTTGGGCTCTATTTTTCCAGTCTGTTTTCCGATAGTGGTTGGTTGTCACTTGCCCTTTTTTAAGTCTGCAGTGATTTTTATCATTGTTTGCACCCAAGCTAGGGTTCCTAGCATTCCGCTTCTTGGTGGTTTGTTGGTTCTGTCAGCCTGTTTGCTTCAGTTTGTGGCTTTTACACAGTTTATAAGTTTCAAGTTTACTCAAGCATAGTGCATTGTAGATGCATGGTAAATTTTTTGAGCATTTTTAAAAGTGAAAAAGAAAACATAGTTAATCTTTTGCATTGTGATTTTGCATAAGTAGTGTTTGTCTCATTTTAAAAATATTATCTCAAAAATATACAAAAATATAGGCTTAGTTTCTCTTATTGTTGCTTTCAATTCATCAATACATATTTGAAAAATGAAAAGAAGTTTGTTTTATAGTGCTAGTTTGCTTTGAATACACCTTTACTTTCATTTATTTCTTGCTGAGTCAAAACACCATACAGTATACCACTCCATTTCCTCTTGAGTAAGAAACAATCTTCTAAAATAAACGCATAAATTAAAATTTACTAATAAGTTTTTATTTTTAGGGGCCTTCACCCTACTAGCTTAGGCTAGACTTGTGGGCTAGGGAGTGTAAACTTCCCACAAGTTATAAACTCAGACGTAGTGGACCTTTCTTTAGGTAAATCCTTGACTCTATCACTGTTTCTGGGAAGCTCCTCTCAAACGGGAGTTAAGCACTAGGCCGCGTGGAGGCTTGGATAGAGGGGATAACCCCTCGAATCCTTGTCAAAATGTAACTCAGGACTTTTGCGCTTCTAGGGATTCTGTCCTAGACAGAGTTTCGGGCTCAACTACCCTGCCCATGCGTACGAGTTCGGCTGACGACTGTCCCCCCAGACTGTTGGTATTGCCAAGGTAGCCTTTAGTCTCTTGTCTTTTAAGGTTCATACCTAGGTAAACTGGAAGGTTATTTCTGGTTCACCTTGAACGGGCTTGGAAGGTAACCCTTGTTGAAAGTGTAGGAGGGCGGTGGGTGATTCCTCCGCTTGTGCCTAAGAACCACTTCAAGGATGCCAAGTAATCGTTCATCAGCTTTCTTTGGGAAAGTATATCTTTTTACCCTGGTTTGATTGCTTGAGACTCTAGGATCTTTTTAGTGTATGCTCTGTGGTTTTCCTGTGTTTAGTCGACCTTAGGGTGTGATTTTGTCAAATTTTTAATTCTGGAGGACCAACTTGTTAGAAGTTCAAGAAGGTTGAGAAACCTTCCTCCTCTCACCACATTGGAGCCTCCACCTTTACCCCAAAGGCAGAGATTAGACACTGACAGTTCATTTGAACCAGTAGGGATAAGTGAGGTTCTTGGTGAACTGGAACTCATAGCTAACCGCTTTGATTTTGACACAGTTGAGATAGAAGAATTGCAGACTGACGAGTTTGCAAGAAACTTTAACACTCCCTTGACTGATTTAAACGATCTTATGATCGTGCAGGTTAGATCTTTTGATTCACCAGTGCTAGGTGTCCCTGTGGGTAGGACCATGTCTTTGGCGAAAGAAAGTCCTTTTGTATTCACCTCAACCATTCCGGTTGAAGGGGTGCTGCCTCCCCCGGTAAGTGCCCCTAGAACTAGCTTACCTTCTACACCTTTGACTCCGGCGAGCCGGGTGGTTCAACCATCGGTTCACCCCAACATAGGAGGTACTTCTGGTGATATGGTTACTAGGATCCCCAGTATACCTACTATTCCTTCTTCCTTCCCTTACACTACCCAGAGTGGTCCGGTAGGATCCTCGTCATTTGTTCAAGGTTTTCCTTGGAATGGGGAGCACATTCCCCCATCCAATCCATACGTAGGCCCATCTCCTTCATATGTAGGAGTGCATTTTGGGAGCAACACCTCTTATGGGAAAAGCTTCCAAACCCCTATTTCGGTCCCATACACGAGCTCTCCCTTTTCGTTGTTTAGCGAAGGGATA
Source organism: Pseudotsuga menziesii (assembly GCA_001517045.1). Taxonomy (NCBI): domain Eukaryota; kingdom Viridiplantae; phylum Streptophyta; class Pinopsida; order Pinales; family Pinaceae; genus Pseudotsuga; species Pseudotsuga menziesii. Next base: position 121,127 of record LPNX010494954.1, read on the forward strand.
CCTGCTACAGTCTTTCAGACCCCTGCTTTTATGGGGATGGCCCGAACCACTTACACTGCACCTCCCACCCAAAATACGGTGGCTTACGGATGGAATCTGTTTCAAATCAACCTTCCCACTTCACAACCGGTGGCTGTGGGAAACCCCACTTTTACCCATGGGCATTCAGGGGCAGGTCCCTCTAATCCCCAAGTTGGCACATTTAGTGCCCCGGTTAGGCCCAAACTTCCGTTCCTGGCAACTTTAAACTTGCCAGACTTGTCAAAGTTGATGAATGAACCAGTGAGGCATGACCCCTTGTGGCCACCTGTTCCCACCAAGTTACCATCGGACATCCCTAAGTTCGAAGGCAAAACTGGTGAAGATCCCGGGGCACATGCCACCACTTTCCACTTATGGTGTTCTTCCAATTCGCTGAATGAAGATTCAGTGAGGTTGAGGCTGTTCAAGAAAACCTTGACAGGCACTGCGGCAAAATGGTACATCAAACTGCCTTCTGCTACTTTCAGTAGTTTCTGGGACTTGGCTAGTGCTTTCCTTAGCCACTTTCAGCTTCCAGTTCGATACGATTTTGGAATGGACTTGTTGTCTACTTTTAGACAAAACAAGGCTACCCACATCTCGGATCATATCCAAGAGTGGAGGAGGTGAAAGAGCCTTATTAAAGCCACCATCCCTCCTGAGTTTCTATTAGAATGGTTCCTTAAATCACTGTTGCCATACATATCTAAGGACGTTTCCACATTAGGAGTGACGAATGAAGAAGAAGCCATACTCAGGGCCCAGCAGTTAGACTTGATTTATTCACAGTCTGGGATCTTGTATGAGATCATCCCTGAGGCACCGAGGCCTTTGCACGAGGCAGAGAAGCCTAATCCTGGACCCCATGCCGATGGTGTGGTTGGTTCTGTTAACTCTCCCACTGTAGAGTCTTTGACCAAACAACTTCACCAATTGTCTGTCAAACAGTCTACAACGGAGGCAGAAAAGGCTGCCCCCTCCCCCCAGAACACAAATGTCTTCTCTCAAACCTCTCAGAAGGGCAATCAGCAGCTCGGCGGGAAGAAAAATAAAGGTAAGAAAGGGGAGGGAAACCAAAACAAGCCAAAGCCCGCGAACAATGCTGATGGGGGCAAGAAAGAAAAGAAGAAGGTCAAGTTCCCTTGTAATTTGTCCCAAGAGGACCACCTTACTCACCTTTGTCCCCTTATGGATCAAGCCCAGAAGCTACTCAAAGCTCAACAACTGGCTGTCTTAAAGGATCCTTTTCCCCAAGGACAGAACTCTGCTTCAGCTTCTAATGCAGTAGGGGGCACTCAGACTACCCCTGACCCAAATTATATCAACATGGTTCGATCTTCGACTTTGTTGCAGACCAGGAACAAGAACTATGAGAATGGGACTCCCGAGAAGGGTAAAGCTGTAGGTGAACCTTCCAACCCTCTCACAATAGAGAAACCTATAGAAACTATGCCGAAGATACCGAAAGGTGTTTTCAAGAAGACCTTGCATAACCCCAATGCTAGGGCTGCTTCAAACTACTCTGTGGTTGAAGATTTAGCTCAAACACCGTGTGCAATGTCAGCTTTAGAGGTGTTATAGAGTTGTCCTGCCCAGCGCGATGCTCTCTTAGCAGCTTTAGGCAGCATGGATTCTTCGAGTCTCATGGCGAAATTCAATTTATCTGATGTCAAAACTCTCATGCCTTACCATGTAGCCCTATCAATAGATGTCGTCCATGGTAATAAGACCATTGGAAGGGTAGTTGTTGATGAAGGGGCCTCTACATGTGTTATGTCTCTGGCCTATTGGAAAGCTCTTGGATCCCCAGAGTTGGTCCCATCAAACACTTTGCTTACTGCTTTCAATGGAAGGTCCTTCCGTCCGCATGGTATCTTGCTGGCTTTCGAGCTTAAGTTGGCAGGGAAAGCAGTGTCTGTTGAAGTAGAAGTGATTGATGCTCCTTTGGACTACAATTTGCTTCTGGGAAGGAATTGGACTTATGCAATGTCTGCTATTGCGTCGGCTATTCTTCGTGTAGTGGTTTTTCCACATGAGGGCAAGTTGGTTACTGTTGACCAACTTGATTTTACCCGAAAAGGCCGTTTAGAGTCCAAGGAATCTACTGTGCCATTGGTTGATCAGGTCAAACCTACTGCACATAGCTTCGGGGCTGGAATGTATACATCACTGATGGGCACATTTGATTTTCCAGCCCCGATTAACTACATTGATTCTACTACTGTGGGGAAGTCCATTGCTACGGTTGTCGATAGGACTGATCCTTGGGTCCTCCCAACTCCCCATGAACCGGAAGTGCCCTTGTCAGCAGTGGAGGTAGCTTATCAAGCCATCACTCAAGCCACTGTTGATCCCATTCCAGATCCTCTAATACTCTCAGATGATCTGGAAGAAGTCTATTTTCCTACATGGGCAGAAAACTCTTTGAATTCTATGGATTGTTTAGACACAGTTTTACCTTCCGATGAAGCTATTTTTGAATCCATGAGTGGACGTGATAAGATTTGTGAGGATCTTCATCATCGATCATATTTTCTTCCAGATCTAAACAGAATAGAAAACCAAGAGTTTCACGTGAGACTGCCAGATGATGTTGATATACCTGTTAATCCCTTGCCCAGGGAAGGGGTGTTTGCTGAGGGGAATATGGCAAACATTTCCGCCACTATACCTATCAACATCTCTGTGAACCCAGATGTCGTGGAAAATATCTATATAGGTGCAAACTACTCTCCGGAGGAGATTGCTATCTACACTGCCCTTTTTAAGGAGTTTCATGATATCTTTGCTTTGTCATATGAGGAGATGCCAGGCATAGATCCATCTATAGTTGAACATGAAATCTGAACCTATCCTGATGCCAAGCCGGTTCGACAGAAATTAAGACCCATGAACCCGCGTAAAGCGGCGGCTGTGAAGGCAGAAGTTGAAAAGCTGTTGAAAGCTGGTTTCATATATCCCATAGCTTTGATTGAATGGGTGTCCAACCCTGTTCCTGTTGATAAAAAGCAAGGGACTATTCACGTTTGTACAGACTTTTGAGATCTTAACAAATCTTGTCCTAAGGACAACTACCCCACACCATTTATTGATTAGATCATAGATGCTTGTGTGGGGAGTGAGGTGTTTTCGTTTATGGATGGTTTCTCTGGCTACAATCAAATCCAAATCAAACCGGAAGACCAGCATAAAACTACTTTCATTTTCCCTTGGGGTACATTCGCATATAGGAAAATGCCCTTTGGATTGAAAAATGCTGGGGCAACCTTTCAACGAGCTATGAACTTTGCTTTTCATGACATAAAAGACATTGTTGAACCTTACCTGGATGATCTGCCCGCACATTCTCGCAAGAGGATCCAACATCCAGATCATTTACGGTTAATATTTGAACGATGCAGATATTATAAAATTCGCTTGAATCCCCATAAGTGTGTCTTCTGCATCGAGTCAGGGAGATTACTCGGATTCATTGTTTCTAGTAGAGGCATCCAGGTGGATCCTTTGAAAGTTGAGGCCATTGTAAATCTGCCTCCTCCTCATTCTCTCAAGCAACTTGAAAGCCTGCAAGGAAAGTCTAACTTTCTCCGACGTTTTATCGTTAATTATGCCAAGATCACTAAAGGTTTCATGTGCTTGCTCAAACAAGACACTCCTTTTTTATGGGATGAAACCGCACAACTTGCGTTCGAGGCATTGAAAAAAACTTTGTTGTTGGCACCTTTATTACGTCCGCCAGATTATTCTAGGGATTTTATATTATATCTGGCCGCGTCGGAGTCGACCATTGGGGTTGTACTAGTCCAGGAGGACGACAAGCATGTTGTGCATGTTGTCTATTATCTTAGCTGTGCTTTGGCTGGACCTGAGCTTAGATACTCCCACATCGAGAAGTTAGCCTTAGCAGTTGTTTACGCTGTGCAGAGGTTGCGCCACTATATTTTACTAAGGACCACAACAGTAGTGGCGGATGTGAATCCTTTCCAATATGTTTTATCCTGACGTATTGTTGGGGGGAAATTCAATAAATGGATAGTCATTCTTTAGGAGTTTGACCTGAATTTCCAGTCTGCTAAGTCTAAAAATTCCTTAGTTTTTGCTGAGCTTATAGCAGAATTTCCCACTGAAGAAAATGTAGCGGTTGAGGATGACTCATTCCCAGATGAGCACATCTTCCTAATATCCACCTCTGATCCTTGGTACGGGGATATTCTTATATATCTCTAGACTTTGAAGTACCCTGCTGCTTCCTCTAGGGAGGAACGACGTAAGTTATGCCTTCATGCCAAGAACTACCTCATTATAGGAGATACATTATATCGACGAGGGGTAGATTCCGTCTTGCGTCGTTGCCTTACTCATGAGGAAGCAGAGATTGTCCTAAATGATTCTCACAGTGGAGCATGTGGGGGTCATTTATCTGGGTTAGCAACGGCCCAGAAGATTTTGCGTGCCGGTTATTTCTGGCCTATGATCTTTAAAGATTGTGTGGAAGTAGTGAAGCGCTGTCATCCGTGCCAGCTTTATACCAGAAAAATGCGATCACATCCTGCTCCGTTATTTCCTGTTGTCTCTGTAGGCCCCTTCATGAAATGGGGGATCGATTATATGACATGCAACCTAGTCTTGGCTGGGGGGCATAAATACATCATTGTCGTTGTTGACTATTTCACGAAATGGGCAGAGGCAATGCCTACTTTCAAAGACAATGGGGAAACAGCAGCTTTCGTTGTTTTCAATCAGATTATTGCAAGATTTGGTATTCCCAAAGTGATTGTCACTGACCATGGCAGTCATTTTCAAAATAACATGGTGACAGAACTGACTACAATGCTCGGATTTAGACAAGAACATTCTTCTCCATACTATCCGCAAGCAAATGGTTAGGTTGAGGCTGTCAACAAGACTTTGAAAACTATCCTTAAACGGACAATTGATGCAGCCCATTCTAATTGGCACATGATGTTATATCCTGCTCTTTGGGCTTACCGAACCAACGTTAAGACTGCCATAGGTTTCTCACCTTTCCAACTCATTCACGAGGTGGAAGCAGTTACTCCGATTGAATGCGAAATCCCATCCTTGAAGATAGGCATTCATGTGTTACCTGATACAACTGAGCTTGAAGAATGTCTAGTACACTTAGAACACCTTGACGAACAGCGCAGAGATGCGTTGATTGCTAATCAGGCTCACAAAAATAGGGTTAAATCTCAATACGATAAAACGGTCAAACCTAGGGTTTTCTCTGAGGGGGAACTTGTCTTGCTTTGGGACCAAGATAAAGAACCTATGGGGGCAGGAAAATTCAAGGCTATGTGGTTAGGACCCTATGTTGTGTCAAAGGTATTAAGTAAAGGTGCATATGAATTAGTTGATTATGATGGGAATAAGCTGCCCGAGCCTAGAAATGGGCTCTACCTGAAGAAGTACTATGCTTAGGCTTAGCACTTTTTCTTGTAAATTCTTGTATGTATTTTTATGTACATTAGGTTGTTAGTTTTTTGTTTTTTATACTATTTGCTGGTTGTTGCAGATTTCTTCCGAAATGTATATAGGTTTCGCTAATGGCGCCAGCCGTCACACTTGTAACCTGGCTTTGGTAGCATGGGTTATCTATTCTCCCATAGGACAGCTTGTTGCCGCGGGAGGCGCATGTCTAGGTCCTGCTTCTAATAATGTTGCTGAGTATAGGGCTGTAATTGAGCTCCTATGGGATGCTTTGTCATGAGGCATTACCCAGCTCGAGGTCCGTTTGGATTCTCAGTTGGTGGTTTCCCAGCTCAATCGAGCTTACCAGGTATGAAATCCTATCTTATTACGTCAGTTCATGCAAATTAGTTTATTGGAAAGACATTTTGAAGTAATTACTTTCAATCATATTCCACGAAACCAAAATTCATTAACTAATGCATATGCTAATTACATTTTGGATTGGCATCTCACACACATTCCATAAAAATATACAGCAAACATATAAAAAACACTTGTAAATAAGCCGACAACCAACATTAATATATATATATATATATATATATATATATGTAATATATCTGTCTGTAGATAGGTCGAGTCTGCTCCGTAGATCCCGTCATATACAAAATATACAAAATGTGGATCATAGTCCATCAAAATTCCCTAGATCTAATCTTGGCCGCCATGGCCGCTAGGACCTCCTTGGTCCCCATGATCTCTAGGCACCCTGGCTTCCTCAGCCTCCTTGGCTTCGGCAGCCTCCACCGCCTCTCTATATACAAGTACTGCTCTGGCTACTCGCCTGAACAGACGTAACCAAACCGGTGGAACCCCTACAACAAACTCCTGCATGGCTGTAGGTATATGCTCAATCCGTATCGTAGGTACTCGATGGGTCAGCCTGGCTAGATTTCCCTCTAGTACCTGGATCAATCTTGGGTCTCCTCCTGCAGCTGGACGAACGTACATATAGGGGTGCCCTTCAGGGAGGACTGGTCCAATATCTGCATTTTGACACATGGATAGGATTAAGACTTGTACATATGTATATATTCTATCATTAGAAAATTTATAAAAATTTGAAAATGATAAAAAATTAAAAAATTACTTACCCATCTCGCCCCATATTCCTCCTGGAGGGAGGACAAGGTCGGGGTCACCTCGGAAATCCATCCCGGCGTATGGAAACTTCTCCAGCGCCAGCAGCTATCGTTCCCACCATGTGTAGAAATCATCATCATACACGCTCTAGACTACATCTCCCCCTCCTTGACAGAGGAAGATATCTCCCCATCTGCTCAGCCTTGGCTGACGTGGAGACCTAACTGGTAGCGGTATGGCTGGACTCATGCTTGGTACTCTCTCAAAGAAGAACACAACCAATATGCTAGCATAGCCAAAGTTTTTGCGTCTTCACCTCTTGCAATCAGATAGTTGCCTCTTCATGATGGGGGCAATTCCCGAGCACCAATCATAGAGGGCACCTCTATAATAGTCCACTGCCACTCTCATTTGATTCCTGATGGCCATATGCAAACTTGTTGATCCCGTAAGTCTCACTATGGTACTAGCCAAAACCTGAAGAGTAAAATCTTGGATATCTTCTAGTAGAATGTTGCTTCTTTTCTTCTGAGTGCCCAGTGAACAGAACATATCCACATAGTTTTGGACACTTAAGGGGTTGCCGCCCCTGCCAGTGCCTTCTAGGTTCACCGGTGCTCCCCGTTGTGACAACCCGATAAAGAAATATATATCTTGCACAGTAAGCTCTAGGGTTTCGCCTTGAAGATTGAACATCCCCAACTCATGATCCCAGTAATTGACCATGAATTCCAGTATGCAGACATTTGCTCGCATGGGCGATGTACAAAAGAATTTTAGCAGCCCACAAGTCCTCAATGCTTGTATTGTGGGCGTGCTTTGGAGCGCCGCATGATCCATTATTTCATGCTCTCTTTCCCTCCACTCCAGCACCATTTTTTTTTCCTGGCAAATAGACATATTTTGGTTCAGTATTTCATCATAAAAAATTAAAAATTTTGCATAATTTTTGAATTTTACCCTATTGCGCAGCATTCGCGACTGTCCAGTGGGGCAGGTCGCGGATCATTCGCGGCTGTCTAGTTAGACAACCCGCGAATGAAACGCGTATTCGCGACTCTTACGCTTAGCAACCCGCGAATGCGTAGTGCCATAATTTAGGATGATGCAAAATACTGAATTAACCATTAATTTTAATATTTGTTTGGATCAAATTGAAGGGTTTAGGGTGTAGATTTACCTGAAGCTGATGGATTTGAATTCTGAGGGTCCAATTGTCCACGGTGATCGATTAAAGATAGAGGGTAAACTTTCCTTTTTGGTTCAAAAAGTTCAAATGGTGAGAAATGTTTTAATTTTCAAGCTATTTATAGAAATAATATTTCATAAAGTGGGTTTTATTATATAGTTTGAAATGTCAATTCACTAATATCACCCTTTTTGTACCTTGGAACAGGTTTATCTACTTTTACAAAATGTTGTTGCTTTTATAGGGTGGTTTCGCTATTTCCAACACATGTTGGCATCTTATCATTCCACATTAACCTTAGTATCTAACATTTTGCCACAGACTATGGTATTCTAAGCCATTAGTCCCTTGTCTCTACCATTGTTCTTCCGTGGCTAGGGCCCTTTTTCATGAGTGTCATCTTTATATGCCTTTGTCATCCTTTGATACTCATGCCGCCACAGTTCCAGGTGCATCTCCAAGGAGGAAGCGGATTAGGAAAAAGGAAAGATCGCAGCAGGGCGGGAAGAATAATGCAAATTCAAGGAAGCCGCTGAGATGGAACAACTTTTGAAAACCACAAAAGAACAAGCTACCATCAATGCAAAGCTTGGACCTGATCCTCTTATCCAGCAATGTTTGCGGCCTCTTTCGGGTATGTTTCTGGTCATTTCATTAAATGAGCATTTGAGTGACTTACATATGAATGATTTAAATCTAGCTCTTTCGATCATTTCCTCGATAGCCTGCTCTATCCCCCAACAAGCGGTCCCATCTCCATCTCCTCCTTCACCGCCATAATCACTGGCACCGCCTACCTCTATACCCTTATCTCTGATTCAACCAGCCTCTCCAGATTCACTCTCCACCTCCTCTACGATCTATTTCCATCTTAGAATAAGGGACATCTCTTCTCTGACTGTTCCCTCATCTTCTTTGCTTGGATTAGGGGAAAACCCTATGCTTTCAACAAAGGGAAAGGGACTGGGAATAGCTTTACCTTTCTCTTTTTCTTAGCAGAAATCACTTCCAGATCAAGCAAACAAAAATCATAAAACACTCTTTGGGGAACTTAGAGCAGTGCAGGCCCCTGAAGGGGATTCTACATGAAAATTCTCTCCCTCAACTGTAGGGGTCTAGCAAGTACCCCCCAAAAAATTTCCCTAAGGAGGATGCTCTTGGTGTAAAAACTCGATCTAATCCTCCGCCACGAAAGGTTAGGGATAGAACTTGAAGTTACAAAACTGATTTCTTCAATTACAAACTCTTTTACCTTTCTATCCCAGAGTGCCAGAGATCTTTCAGGTGGGATGGAAATAGGTTGGAACCAGTCCACGATGTTTTGTTCAAACTCATGGGGAGCCCCTTTTGGCATGGGGATCCAAGTCTTTTGAGAGGAAACAAATTTAACATTAAACATTCTGAACATCTATGGCCCTTATAACAACATATTGGATTTTTGGGAAACTTTGCAAACTTCTCCTCTATTAAGAAGTGAAAATGTGGTGACAGTAGGAGATCTCAACTTCACCTTAGGCACCCATGAAATCTAGGTACCAAGAGTGAGGATAGATCCTTTGGCCAAATTTTTTATCAATCTCCTCCAAAACATCAAGATGGTGGACCTTGACCCTCAAAAGATCAAGCAAACCTGGACAAATAGAAGATCTGGGGAGGATAGAATTGCAAAAAGACTTGATAGATTCCTCATGGATGAAAGTCTTCTGGGAAGGGATTTGATGTTCAAATAATGGATGGATTCAGGAGCTAACTCAGATCACTTGCCTAATTGTTTGGAAATTCTAATAAACGCTATGAAACCATCCATGCCCTTTAAATTCTGTACTTCTTGGTTAAAAAATGAGGAAATTTTTAGGCTTATCCAATCAAACTGGATTCCGTATGTGGCAGACGAAGGAATTCATGCTGCCACTCACTTTGCACAAAATCTATCCCGCATCGAACGCCTACTTAAGGATTGGGATAGGAATAAAAAGATTATGGATGATTAGAACATTGCTCAAATTGAGGAAGAGCTGGTAGAGATTCATAACTCTAAAGGGGCGGGGGGTTTTTCACTCAAGGAGACAAGGAAAGTTTTATCTCCCTTTAATCCAGTAGAAATAAGATTTTGAAAGAGTGGGAGGAAGTCTGGAGACTCAAAATCATAGCCATATGGATGGCAAGTGGGGATGATAACACAAAAATAATTTCAAGCTTATGTGAAGGGAAGAAAACAACTGAATACTATTTGGGAGTTAAGGAATGCTAATAATGATCAGGTATCCACTTTTGAGGAGATGGTTGAGATGGGTAAATATTTTTTGAAAACCTGTTCAAAGAAGATCAACAAGAAACAATTGCGGAAGTCATCCAAATATCTCAATTCTTCCCTGAGAGAATATTTGAAGAGGACAATTTGGATCTGATGGAGGAAGTGTCGGAGGATGAACTAAAGGAGACTCTGCATAGTTTTCAGATTGAGAAAATTCCATGTCTGGATGGCTAGACCATAGAATTCATCTTGGCAGCTTATGATACTATTGGGCCCGACCTCCTCCAGCTGGCTAAAAAATATCGGGCTAATGGACATGTTCATCCCCCTCTCAACACAACTTTCTTAGCTCTTATTCCAAAAAAAGATAACCTAAACAGTCTAGATGATTTAAGGCCTATTTCAATTTGCAACATCACTTACAAAGTGATTTCTCAAACACTAAAGAAGGTCCTCTCAAAAATTATCTCCCTTGAGAAATTTGGTTTTCTGGAGAATCGACAAATACATGAAGCGAATGGAGTAGTGCAAGAAGGAATGCATAACATAAAAATCAAGAAATCAAAAGGTGTAATCCTAAAGATTGACCTCTCAAAGGATTTTGACAGGGTAAGCTAGCTATACCTAAGACTACTCCTCACCTGTTTGGGCTTTAATTACCCTTTCATAAAATAGATTTTTTCCTATATCTCCACTACATCTTTTGCAGTGCTCATAAATGGATCAGACTCCCCTTTTTTTCACTCAGAAAGGGGTCTTTGACAAGGATGCCCACTCTCTTCTCTTCTCTTCCTTTGTAAAGTGGTAGAAGGCCTAAGCATATCCATTTTGGATGCAAAAAGTAGATATGTGTTTCAAGGAATCAAGATAGACACGATTTTAAACATCACCCATCTCTTGTTTGTATATGACATTCTCATTTTTTGTAATGGATTACTCAAAGATGCTGAAAATCTCTTAGAAATTATGCACCTTTTCTGCAAAGCCACAGAAATGAATTTAAATGAACATAAATCTTATATTGCCACTTTTAATTTGGAAGATGACATCATTAGGAGTCTTTTGTACCTCTTTTCATTCGATTTCACATCACTGGATGATGGTCTTAAATATCTAGGCTTCAATCTAAAACCTAATTGCTACAAGAAAGAAGACTAGAACTGGTTATTGGAGAAATTGGATCGCTGGGTCAATATCTCATGCAATAGATGGATTTCGAGAGCGGGCAAGCTAATCCTATTCAAATCTGTTGTTGAATCCATCCTTGTCTACTATATGGCATTAACTTGGATTCCAAAATGCATCCTAGAGAGATCTCAGAAAATATGCTCAAAATTTCTGTGGACAAAGAACAGGGAACAAAAAGTTATTCCTTGGGTTAAATGCGACCAAATTGCTAGACCCAAATCCATGGGAGGATGGGGTCTCAAAAATACCACTCTTTTTTTCAAAGCATTAGATGCAAAAGCATGTTGGAGGCTCATTTCAACAAATAGCTTGTGGAATGAGGTTGTTTTTCATAAGTACATAGCTCCAGTACCCTTGTGGGATTGGATTTGAAACTTTGTTTTCACTACTCCTCCCTCTGAATCAATTATTTGGAAGGCAATTTGCAGTGTTTTTCCTCTTATTCATAATGGGTTATCATGGAAAGTAGGGAACGAAACGAGAGTTTGAATTGGAGGAGATCCCTAGCTAGGAAGCCAGCATAATCGCATACTACCTCAACAGCTTATCCAGTTGTTCCATCAAAAATGTTTCTTCCATTTAAATCATATTGTTGACCCTTCCTCCCCAAACTTTTGGCATCAGGAGTGGTTGGGAAGCAAGGAGATTGAGCTTCTAGAATTTTGGAACCTAAAATGGAACATACACATTTCTGCTCTCCGAGCATCCCATATTAGAATCACATAATCATAGAGTGAGATTATATGGGAACATGATGCTCATGGAAGCTATACATCAAAAACTAGTTATCAACAACTCTGTACCACCTCTTTTAAAACTGAACCACTTTAGTGGCAACCAGGGATATGGAAAATAAAATGTCCTTTGAAGGCCAAATTTTTTATGTGGTCCGCCCTTGCTAAGAGAATCCCAACTTGGGACAGAAAGAAAAAAAATCCCTAGAAGGTCCTAGATGGTGTACTCTGTGCAAAAATAATGAAGAAAACACCAATCATCTCTTCCACAAATGATATTTCTTGTCTCAGGTCTGGTCACATTCTGGAACCATGCTAAACCTCATATTTAACTGTAGTGGACAATCTCTTGAAGATGCATGGAAATATTGGTCCTCCTCTCCACATCTTGCACACATTAAAGCACCTCCCCTCCTTCACATTCGAGGAATATGGCTATCTTGAAATGATGCCATCTTTCAGGAAAAATCCTCCTCTCCCGAGGCCATTGCTAAACATGGTCTTGACATTCTATCCTTAATTCTTCAAACCAAGGATGTGTCGACAATTCAGATCATCACTGAAGAATCGAATGACCAATCTATGCCATAGTCCTTTTTTGATGGGGCCTCTCAAGACTGCATATGTGGGGGTGGAGCAACTCTTTGTTTAAACCAAAACCACCACTACCAGATTCAAATGGGCCTTGGGGCCAGGACAAATACTTTTGCTGAGCTCATGGCTCTGAAACTCACTCTCTTCATTGCCTTGGATAAAAATCTGTAAAAGAATCCATATCTTCAAGGATTCTCTAATTGTTATTAATTGGGTGAACAAATTCCAAAAGTGCATAAACATTTCCCTTATTTCACTCTTTGAAGTTCTTAGAATCATGACGAATTTTGACTTCATCACATGCCGACATGTGTACATGGAGAGAAATCTTGATGTTGACAGTCTTTCCAAAAAAGGATTACTAATGGAGTATGGCACCTGGAAATTCATGGAATCCAAGGATGCAGAAGTTTTTGAGTTCTACCACATACCTTTCATTGAAATGCAACAATCATCCAACACTACTTGAACAAACAAAATAATTTTTTGTTTGTAACTACGGTTTTGGCAGGATTTTTAGGTTCTTCTACAACCTACTTTTTCAATTCTCTATGACGATCCACAGGAGCTCTAAGGACTACAATTTTTTGTTAAATTTCAGATGATGACTCCTCTAACGACTACAATCTTTTTGACTATTTGTCTCTATAGAAATGATTGTATTTTTGAACAATTGTAAAAATGGTGCACAACCGTACTTTGAAAATAGTTTGCAAGCATACACAATATGTATTTGGACAATTTTTTTATAAATAAAATTCAAGTTTTTTTTCTTCGGAAAAAAAAATTAATATTTTAAAATTTTATTTTTCATATTAATATAACTATAATTTTTTCACTATTTTATAAGTATTAATATTTTTGAATTTTATTTTTCATATTAATATAACTATAAGTTTTTCATTATTTTTCCACTATTTTATTTATAATAAAAAAGATAATTGTTCAGCATTAAAATTATTATACATTAATATTCTAATAATACATAAAAAAACAATAAAAATATAAATTAATATTTCAAATTATTATTCGTAATTTTTTCAAAAAAAATCAACCAGCCCACCATACACACAAACATCAACCATTTAAAACTTATTTTTCATTTAAACTTATCTATTACCTTTCCACACACTTCAACTATTTCATTTATGATGAAAAACACTAAAGTTTATAACATATTAATACACACTTCAACTATTTCATTTATGATGAAAAACACTAAAGTTTATAACATATTAATGCATTAATATATGGTAAATCAATAAAATAAAATAAAAATAATTCATTAATACCTGGTCAATACATAAAGATGATATAAACAAAATATAACTTTCAATTTATATCATTTATTAAGCTATAATATAATTTATCAATAAAGTTGTCATTAGAATAGTTATTTTTTAATGGATTATTTTTTTCATATTTTTTATTTTGAAAGTAATTTAATATTAAAGTTTATAACTAAATAAATATTTAAACATGTCTATATATTATTTTTTATTGTATTTAAATAAATCTTTACAATGTAAATAAAAGCTAAACTGAAAGTTTACATGGTCTAATTTCTCATTAAAAAATGTTTTTTAATTAAAAAATCTTACAAATCTAAAATATTTTTGACATCTTCTAAATCTAAAATATTTTTGGATTTCATTTTACATCTTGATTATCATTTAATTTATGACATAACTATTTTACATTATTTTATTTAAGAATGAGAAAACATTTTATAATTACCTAAAACTATTATACATTAACATTTGTAATTTATTAACATAAAAAAATAAAAATTACATTGTAAGATAACTTTTTACCATCCTACAAATATCAATTCCTTTTGAGGTTTTTACTGCACTTTAACTTATCTATAACTTTTCTTTGTACTAAAGTATAATTTGTTTAACCAATAAATAGAGATAATAAAAACACAAATTAAAATCTGATTTCTCATTATTCATAGCTTCCATGAGATGGCTTTGAATTGGCTCATTATACCAATATTTTTGGGTTTTATTTTGCATTTTAATTCGTTTATAACTTTATAATAACACTTATTTTCATTTTTTAAATACTAAAAGTATGATGTAATTTAACATTTAGTCAATAGACAAAGATGATAAACACAACATCTACATTTTTATTTTACATCATTTACAAATTTTCATAAAATTATTTCAATTATTCTATTATACGAACAATCTAACTCTTTTTAAATTATTCCCCACCTTAACATAGATATAACTTTCCCACTCTACTTATTTCCAATATTTTAAATACTAACTTTACAACCTCAAAAGTATGATGCATTCACATTTAGTCAAAGAAAATTAAAATTCCTTATTATTCGTAACTTTCCACAAATATTTGTTTTCGACTAACACCCTATACAAATATCAAATTTGTTTCGGCCTCATTTTTAATTTAGCTTATGCATTTGCCTTGTCTTTTCTCTCTCGGATATTTTCTTTATGATAAATAACACTATTTTGACTATCCCACCATACAAACATCAAATATTTTTGGTCCTAATTTTGTTTCTTACATTTTCTATTACTTTCACAAATCACTTATTTCTAATATTTTCTTCATAATTGACATCACTATTTTTAGCTTCACAAATGGGATGCATTCACAATCAATCAATAACTACATAGTAATTGTAAAAACAAATACTAAAATTATATTATACAATATCAATAACTTTCCACAAAACTTTCAATCAATCCAGTATGTAAACATCAATTTTTTGGGCCACATTATGACTTTCCCACATCATTTTTTTCAGATATTTTCTTTATAATCGAAAAAATTATCTTACTATCCTTAAAAATTTGTTTCATTTACATCCAATAAACACATAAATATAATATAAACAAAAACTAAATTAACATTTAATGCTATGTATAATTCTTTATTTTTTATTTCTTAATTTATTTCTAACTTTTCCACGTCATATCCTTCTAATATTTTCTTTACCATAAAATAATAATTTATTATTGTATGTCCTTAAAACTGTGATTCATTATTATCCAATAAACACATAAAATGATAAAAATAAAAACAAAATTACATTTTGTTATATGCACAACTCTCCACAAAATTATTCCAATTTTTTATTATATAAAAATCAATCATTCGGACTTCATTTTCACTCTAAACTTAGTTATGACATATAAGTTATTTTTAAAAGTTTACTTATCTTGAGGACATTAAATTGATGATTGTCATACCATGATGCATTAATATTCTGTCGATAATAAAGGTGATAAAATAATTAATTTTCATAATTATATCTTTTATAATTTTTTACAAATTTTTAAATTAACACGGGGTAAAATCATGAATCTTGGTGTCTATTCGGTGAGAATCTTTTTTTTGAATCCATATTCCATAAATTTTTGGTTGAACTAATTGATGTTTTAGTCGAAAAAATACAACTAACTTTCGGTCAAAAGTTAAAGTTAACGATATGCCTTGTAATGCATGCTCTGCATGGATGGCCGAGAAAATAATGTCTGGTTGATAGGTTTTTGACCGAAAATGTGTTCGACGGAAAACATTTTTGGTTGAACAACGTTTTGGCCGAAAACCATTAGATATATATTAACGGAATGCCATTGTTTATTTTTTCGGCATTATTTGTTTGTTGCAGTCTTCAACACCCTGGTCGGTCTATTGGCGCCCTTCTCTATTTGTTGGTGCACCATGATCAGTCTATTGGTTGCTTGCTCGATTTGTTGGTGCGCCCTGCTCGGTGTGTTGTTGGCCTACTCAGTCTTCTGGTATGCTTTGCTCGGTATGTTGGTCCCATGCTCTGTCTACTGGTGCGCCCTACTCGATTTGTTGGTGCCCTTCTTGGTCTACTATTGTAGTGGAGTCGTTGGTGGTGTGGTGTATCTCTTGACGAGTTGTTGTGGTGGAGTCGTGTCTAACCTTTGTCTTCCTTATGGAGCCCTACTTGGTCTGGTGGAGTTGTTGGTGCTGTGGTGGAGCCATTGATGGTGTAGTGGAGTCGTTGACGAGTTTATTTGATGGATCTGTGTCTACCCTGTGGAGCCATTGTCGGTTTGTGAACCTCTCTTTGATATGTGGAGCTCTTCCCTATGGAGTGGTGTCTTCCTTGTGGAGCCGAGTCTGACTTGTGGAGCTGGGTATACTCTGTCTGTCACAGATCTTCCCATGTATAAAGCCAACGATCATCTCTACAGGTAAGTCCCATTTTTATTGCAGTTTTTTTTAGTTCTAAAAAAAATGAAATGATGTGTAATGAAACAATTGAAATATTTCCTTTCAGCAATTTGGAGTCGTGTCTGCTCGTTCTGTTTGCCTTTGGATCCCTGCTCGGTCTATGGATCTCTATCCGCGTAGACGGGTAATGGTCATCTCTATAGGTAATTCCCATTTTTATTGCAGTGTTTTTTATTGTTTTTAAATTAAAAATAATGAAATGATGTGTAATGAAACAATTGAAATATTTCCTTTCAACAATTTACAAGTACTAGCCTATTCCATAACAAGCTCATAACCTCTCTAAGATTGGTAACACTACTAAAAGCTGTATATATCAGTAATCATTAACTACTAATGGTCGAAGTAAGCAAGTATTAATATCTCTTTTTTTGGTATAAGCTTAGTAACATATAAGAATCGTGGTTATAGAACACACATGAACCTATCATAGCTCTCTATTCATTACAGGTTTTACGTTTTATCACTAGTTAATCTAGTTAGAACTATTACCATTGATTCTAGATTGCTTGAACACTATTACACTACTAGTATCGCTGAATAACACGAATATCTTCACTAGTGATATCCCAGTATTAGTACCATTGTTATAAGTGTAATATCCCAAATTTTGACTTTGACTATATTGGGCGTATGCCCCATCGCACATGAGTTATGTTGATTAGATAGATATACTGGGCATGATCCAATGAACATGTTTTTATTTTCTTGTTATATGATTATACATGTTGGGCATAGGCCCTAATGGACAAGGACTATTGTTGTTGTATTGGGCATAGGCCTCGATGTACTGGATTAATTATCATGTGATTGGGCACAAGCCCTAATATATACTAAGATGATTATTTGTGATGTATTGTGTAGAAGACTGAATGCATGATTGGCTTATATGATGTGTTGGGTGTAAGCATTGGAGCAAATGGGTTATGAGATTTTGTGTTGAGCATAAGCTCTAGAGCACATGAGTTATGAGATTATGTGTTGAGAATAATCTCTAGAGAACATGGGTTATGAGACTATGTGTTGAGCGTAATCTTTGGAGCACATAGGTAACCCCAGTAATTAAAGAATGGAAGTGTTGGGAATAATCCCTAGAGCACTCCAACTTGATGTTAAGCATAAGCTCTGGAGCTTTGGATATTTGGCCATTATATCCATAGGTGTATTGTACAAGTGCATCCTAGTATTAATGTTGACTGAGAGGCTCTAGAATTGCACTAGTGTAACGCATGCCTGATAGTGTTGAGAGTAGGATCTGAATAGAACCAGGAGTTACTGTAATGAAGGAAATTAAGTTGGAAAAGACTCTGAATAGCACCAACCCTCATCATACTCATTTAAGTTGATTAATTGAAATTTCAATCTACTTCTCATCAAGGACTAGAAGACACTACCATGAATATGAGGTAATCCAACATGCAAGGAAAATCTAGAGCTACCTATCCTAGTTGACCGACCAAACCCTACCTGAGTCCTTATTAAAAGAATTAACTTAAACTAAAGAAGCATCAATTAGACAATTTATGCTATTTGGATGCAGGGTTAATAATAGATGATTAAATTGAATAAGTAAATTTATATAATATGTATATGATAATATATGTATACACATAGTTATTTTTAATAAATATAGGTAAGAGATCTAAGTGAAGTCTACATCCACTTATGAGAATAATATATATATAAAGAAATAAAGGTAACTAAAGCAATAAGTGAGAGTCTATATATATATATTATATCATAAACTTAATATTTAAATAGAAATTCTATTCTAAAGTTCAAGTAGGAACTTGTTGAGGCCTAGAAAATCCCAGGTAAAAACAGTAGGGATTCTCCCCAATAAGCATTCCCAACTAGCCCATTATTATTTGGTATGGGGAATCCGTTCGGTTTACGGTCCGGCTACTGTAGGTCAAGTAACGGTTAAAGATTTCTTTACTGATTGTGGCCTATTCCACCGTTTAAGTGCATTTTTTAGTTTTATGTTTATGTATGACATGCAAGTGCCTAATTAAGTGCAATCAATAGAGATAACGAAGAGTTCACAATGTGATGCGCAGGTTCTTACCTCTCGTCTTACCTCTTTCGCTTCTAAATCATAAACAAAGAACAAACTATGCTATTGCTAACTAACTCTATCTAACCTATCCCTAGGGACCAAATTGTAATTAATGATGAGTAATGTACTGTAAAACATGCATTTAGAATATTACATATAACTGATCATATTTCAGAATACATGAATATAAGTAGAAAAATAAACAAAGAGATATCTCATTCATTACTCAATATACTGCGTAAGTTTCATAGAAATAAACAGGAAATCATTCATAACATGAAATAATTTGTAAGTTAGAACAATCTCACAGTTCATAGATAAAGTTGAAACAAAAGTAGTTCAACATTCAACCCATCTACATCAAACATTTGAGACCTCACAGTGCCTTCGCCAGTAGAAAATATAACTTCTTTATTATAAGAGGAAGTAGTTCTTCTTACAATAACTTTTCAGAAAGATAGCTTGAAAAAAGCTCCATATTCTATCGACTTGATCTCTATTTATACAAATTCAAATGTCTCTTGGTCTCCCTTGCCCTTTGGGCTTTTTTACAAATCAGTTACAAAAAGCCTTTCCCTCCTAGTGGACTCGCTAGCTTTGGCAAATATTACAAAATGTATTAATAAAACAAAAGTACTAAGTGGACCCATCCACATCATTTACAAATTTCTTCCAAATATTTGCATATGTCGCTATAGTCTTAAACCCTGATGGCTCTAGGGATCTGATAGTGATCTCATGTTTGGAAATTTGGGCTTTTATATTTTCCACTATGGCTGGAATCAAACGAAGTTGATCTTCCAATAGATGGTTTCTCATTGTTGCATGGGCTATTACAGTTTTCAGTACCTTCTCATTTAAACCTTTGACCAACTAAATATCCAGTTCATCCTCCTACCATCTAACATGCAATTGCTGTAAAAAATATTCCTGATCAGGTAATTCTTCTAACCTTTTCTTTGCATATGTTTGAAAACAATTGCAAGTTGTGAGAACTTTTCTAAATAATTTTGCACAAACACCTTTAGTCCTCCAGACTGCCTTTATCGATTCCTCTGCAGTCTTACTCCCAAACTCTATTAGTTCATACTCCAGCTTCACTGTCTCTAAGTCTTTGATGGGTGCATTAGATAGAGGTTCCTTGGTTGTTTCCAACCAAGTCAAACATCCTTGAATAATTTCAAGGATATCCTGGGTCCTGTCTAAAAAGTAAGAAGTTGTACTCACAATCTCCTCCAACTGTGTTTCCACTTGCAGAACTTTGAACATCTCATCTACTATTTGAAGCTACATTTGATGAATTTTGCTTCTAAACATGAGGGAATGCTTTGACAATGGCTCAATATTCGTTTTCTGCTCCTTTGTTGCTTTTAATAAAACCTCCAATGAAGCTTTCTTGGTCTCCAACTCTGCTACTTGGGTTTCATAATGCTTGGCTTTCCCTTCAGCAGTAGACTTCTATAGTTCTAACTCTGCCACTTTATTTTCTAGACTTCCTTTCTCCTTACTAAATTCTTCATTTGAAGATTTAAAATTTTCATGTTCTGCTTCTAAGATCTGATGTCTTTGCTGAAGCCTTTCAAACTCTAACAAGGTAGCCTCATATTTTCTTTTGGACTCTCTTCCTACCTATTCCTCTTTCCTCCGCACTTCTTTCATTTCAGCCATCTTTCCCTTGTATTGTTCCATGTTTTCCATGAGCCTATCCACATTGTGAGCATTTTCATAGGCATTTGCAATGCCCATGGAAGCTAATTCCTTAGGGTGCTCTTCTACATTTTTCATGACTTTTCTCTCCCTCACTATGGTAACCATTGGCTAAGCTCCTACCTTAAAAGTATTCTCTGTTCTCCATACAATAGATTTCATTTTAGGATCAAAATGAATATCTTCTAAACATGTCACATCATATTGCTTTCATGGTGTAAAAGGTACGAGTCCCATTTCAGTGATGGGTACATGACCCCCTTTAAGAATGCTACTAGATGTCATTGGTAGGTTCTCTGGATTATCTTGCACAGGGATTTTCTCTGTAACTCCACCACCTCCAAATTATTCATTATGTTGGCCTTTCCCTCCTGGAATCCTTCTTGTATCCTTCGTGTCTTGATCAGAGCTTGAATCTCCTTTAGCCAAGGCTTTGTCCAATTCTACCATCCTCTTCAAAACACCTTCTGTGCTCTTTTTCTTAGCAGCTTCTGCCTGATCTTTCTGTGCTTCCTCTGCTAACAACCTTTTCACCCCTACTGCAAGCTGATGAGTTTTTTACTCTTGGGATTTCTTTGGAGCTTCCTCATCTCCTTGGGTAGGCTTTGGGTTATCGCTGCTACTTCCCTTAGCTCCAAATGCATTTCCTTTTATCCTCTTGCTCAAGGATGCCATAATATATACATTTTTTAATACCTTCTCTTCTTTATCTATGCAATATGCATACTCAAAATTCACCTTGTGAGTAGCCTTGTGAGCTGCCACTTTTCCTTGTGAGTCATTCCTGTGGAAGCGTTTCTCCCCAAAGTGGAAATTTTTTAACTCTTTAACGAAATCTGGAGTGCTTTTTACTTTGTTGAATTTGTAACTTCCCACGTAAAAAGGTATTGGTGGGAAAACAACTTTATTAATATCGACCAAATGGTTTCCAAAACCATCTAGGAACATCTGTCTTACTGCTTTCTTCAATACTATATATTAGGTTGCATACTTAGGCAGCAATGAAGGCGCTCTAGTGCCTCCATACATTCTCACGTAAGTGCCCTCCTTAGTGAAAAAATAGTCACCAAATTCTTTTATAGACTCTACTACTCCTTCTGACAGACATAGGAAATATTCTAAAAAAATAACCAAAAAGGGGCCTTATGAATTCTTCACAAATTAACTGATAATGAGTGTGATATTTGTGGGCTCCCATAATCTGATATGCAATGTAAATAGGACCCTTCCCTTCTATCCATACACAATTTAGCTTTTCAAACCTATGCCTGTAAAGTATGCAATCTATCAAGAAGGATGCCATAAAGAACTCTAATTTGCTCTGTTAAACCCTCTTGGGCTGCTTTGATACCTTTAGACAATTTCCTAGTAGCAATATATGCCCAGTTAAGAAACGTCCCCTCCATTGACACATAATACATGAGGGGAATCCACCCAAAATTGTACAGTTTTCCATCAGACCTACCATACATCCTGCTTAACATTAATGCTACTAATCTAAATGGGGTTGAAGATTAGCTGTTTCATACTCCCCTGACTGCTTATGTCTGAAGTTTTTTCCCTCAGTCATCATCCCCATCTATGTGGTATAGTTGAACTTAAGACTTTGACCCAATCTGTGGTCACACTTATTTCTACTTCTAGTAGACTATATGCTTTTGAAATGAAGGCCGATGCAAATGATGCAATAAGCTTTCCCTCTTCATCATTGATTATCATCCCTACCATGTCTATTTTCAGCAACAACCACCCAATGACCTCCGCGCAGGGAAAAAACCTCTGGCCTAGTGGCTATCTTGGTTAACCCATACCTCAAAATATTCTCATATAGGGCAAGATCACCCAATCCATCTTTTGGCACTTTCTTATCAACCATCATAGGGTAGATTTGGCCCCATTTCAACTTGGGCTCTACCCCTGCAACTACTTTAGTATCCTCATATACTATCTTGACTTTTACCACAAGAGGGACTTCAACAATGTCTGTGTCAGAGTCGCTCTCATCGATTTTAAGCTTCTTCCTCCCCTTCTTCGACATGGTTTCGGCAGTCAACAGTACCTGCAAAACAAACTGTCTTAGCATCCACGTAGTCAATGTAAGCAAAATCAATCATACATATACATCATTTGAGCATAAAAATATAAAACTTCTTTACCTTGTTAGTTCCTTCCATCAGAAAAATCACTACGAAACCGGCTTAGGGTTACAGTTAACAAACAAACTCTACTGAGCCGTAGGCAACTACTGCTAAAAAAAACCTCTGCACTCTACTTTAAAACATTGAAACCCCTGAATGGCCCTAACTCTCTCATAGATGCAGCGAAGCTTTGAAGAACGAAAGTAATGGCGGCGACGCACTAGGGAAAAAATAATGCCACAAATACCACAGTTGATATCTAAAGAAATCCCCCCTACGGGATCTGCTTAGAAAAAGAAAACTGCAGCCCAGGCCAACACCCACGCATGAGAGGCCAACTGTCTTCATATTGGCATGAAGCTCAGCCTTCCAAGAAAACATCTTTGACCTAGCAAACTAGGTAAAAACGCTCCTGAACATGCATAAAGCTTATGTACCTAATAGGGAAAAAATACGTAGTGACAGCGCGACCAAAAGAAACGAGAGACGAAAACCCCCTAAATAACCGGCCAAACCTAACCAGCAATGACAACAGACAGCTACAAACCTTACCAAATCATTTACTAGGAAAAAATATAAGAAAAACCTACTTGTCTGATAAAAAAAAATGCCACGCAATTGAAAACGACCAATGAGTACAGGCCACGTGATCTCCACCGAGGAAACCATGCAGACAACTTCAACAAGATGCATTCTCCAAGCTCGCCGAACTCCATAAAAAACAACAAGGTAAAAGGTATTTGAAATGAGCAAATAAAAAGATTTAGGGGTTGTTCAAAACCCCTAATTCACTGGCACGTACGAACCCCAAAATATTGATGGCGCCAAACAACCATGGGACGGAGACATAAGTCATCATGAGGAACTCCCCGCAACAGCAGCCTGAAACTCAACACCTATCCGCAACAGTGGCTCAAAATCCAAACTTCTCCTACAACATCGCATCGGACAATACATCCGCACAAAATATGCAGAACAATTCATCGCAGCGGATCAAACCTGAAGCAAATCCTACTGTAGCGGCTCTCAGATGCCAAATGAAACAAACTTTGAAGTCCTCACCATAGTGGGAAAGATGTACAAATCCTTCCACCGTAGTGGGAACACTCAGATGATGGCTTGCAAGACAGAAAAGAACCCATCGTAGCGGCTCACGACCAGGGAAATGCCTGCCGTAGTAGCTCATGGGGAAACAAATAAAAAAAAACAGGAACTTTCTGATGTAGCATACATAACGTGAAATGATCGTATACATAGTAGGAGTATGCAGGCATCGATGAATAAGACAAAAAGATACCCATCGTTGCGGCCCGATAATGAACAAGCTTCTGCTACAGTGACGGTGAAAGAAAAAGATGCCTGTCGTTTTGGCTCGTAAGTTGGGAAAGGCTCACCGTAGAAACCATAAATCAAAGAAGAGGCCACTGTAGCGGCTCGAAATTACCATCCGCTGCTATGGATCAAAATAGACTTTCTTCCTTGGTAAAAAAAGAAAATTTTTCGAAAAATCAAGATGGACAGGAAGATAAAAAAATACAATCAAAGCAAAGGAAACTAAGATTTTCAAGGGGGGGGGAGGAATATCAAAAATATTTTTGGAAAATGTTGTAGCGGTAACAATTGGCGACTAACCGGCGGACACAGATCTCTGAACAACTGACTTTTGAAACAACACCTGCTTTAAAATATCATGTTAGATCATTTTATTAGATTCCTTTAAGATGCCTAGATTTTCTTGAATACAAGATTTATGAACTTTTTAACATTGATTATGGTCCAAGGGGATAAGAGAACTAGGATTTCCAAGTCTTGATAACTCTTCTGAGGCAAAGACACGAATTTTATTTTACCTCTGTCTTCGGTTAGATTCCAACTTAGACACCACAAGATTGTAATAGATGGTGAATAGATATATTCGTTTATTCCTCATTCCCATGCAATTTTGCATTCTTTTGATGCTTTTGGAATTTTGTCCTTTTGAGTCCTCCCTGATTGCTTTTTTTTTCTGAAATTTGATTTAGGTTCTTCTATCCATCATGTCCTTTTGTGTGAGAGATATTTTGATTTCAACTCACGAATGGAGAATAATTTTCAAGCAATCTTATTCAAACTGATTTTGTTCAGTATGTCTTTCTTCCTGGGAGATTTGACTCTTTTATCCTTATGGCTTTGATTTGTGGCATGGGATCATTTAAATATAATACAACTACTTACCCTGCTTCCTCTCCATGGGTCTTTTGTTGTTAGCCTCCTAGGACAGTCTTTAGTGTGAAGTGAATGGAGCCTAAAAATAGTATTCTGGACTTTTCTGACTTAGTTATTTTATAGGGATTAAACAGGACTTCAATGTGTTCATAATCTATTCAGATAATCTACTAATCTTAAAGGATCCTTAAGCATGATGTATGTGCAAATAGCAAGCAGTCTTCGATCAAACATTTTAGTTTATCCTGACTTTGATAAACCCCAAAACCAAAATTTGTGCTGGTTTATTGAAACATAAGGTAAAGCAAATAAAAAATACAAGAAATCAAATCTTAAGCAAGTAAAATGTAAATCAAGCAGAACTAATCTACATAAAGCAAAGCTGAAAACAATCAAACATTTTATTTATCTACAAAGAAAACTAAAAAATTCTTAAGAAAAATATGGCTTGAGAACTAAACCATTTACTGGAAAGTTCTCTTCCCACCCCTGTAAATCTTGCAATTTATAAGTTGAGGGGCCTAACTTCTCTGCAATATGAAAAGGGCCTATCCATAATTGCTGAAATTTAGTGTGCTTTCCTTTCTCATCATGCGGGGGATCCCACTTAAGAACTGAATCACCTACTTCAAATTCCTTTTTCCCGGCTTTGTGCTTATCAAACCATATCTTCACCATTTCTTGTTGATGTTTAAACATATCTCTTGATTTGGATCTAGACTCCTCTAACTTTAGCAGCTTATGGATTCAGATTTGCAGAACTTCATTGTCAGTTCTTCTAGAAGCTTGGTCTAGTTGAGAGGATGGTAACCAAACATTAGGAGGCAAGATAGCTTCTTTCCCATAGACGAGAGTGTAGGGTGATACACCTAAGGAGTTCTTGGGTGTGACTCTATCAGCCCAGAGTGCATTAGGCAAAGCTAGGTGCCAACTCCTTTGATTTTCTATGACCATTTTATTCAAAATGCTAATGAGGTTTTTATTTGTAGATTCTGTTAGACCATTACCTTGTGGATAGTAGTTAGTAGAACAATGTAGCTTAATTATTTTTTCATTTGCAAATGAAGTCAATTTAATAGATGAAAAGTATGAAGCATTATAAAAAACCAGGGAAATTGGAACCCCAAACCTGGACATAATATGATCTTGTAAGAAGTCCATAACTGCATCTTCATTCACTTTTGGCAATGGAATGGCTTCTACCCATCTGGTGAAATAGTCTGTTGCTATCAGGATGTACTTATGCTGCAATGAAGAATTTGGATTGATCTCTCCGATAATGTCAATCCCCCATTGCTCAAATGGTTCTGAAATAATAACTGGTTTCAAAGGTCCTGCTGCCTTTGCTTGTCTTCCACCGCCCCTTTGACAAGTATCACATTTCCTAACATGGGCATGAGAATATTTAAACAAAGTCAGCCAATAGCACCCATCTCTTAAAATCTTGTGTGCTGTTGTATCTCCTGAGAAATGACCTCCAGTAGGTCCATCATGTAGTTCTACCATAACCTTATTTGCATCTGCACGTTCCAAGCATCTGAGAAAAACTCCAATGTAGTTTTTCCTAAACAACACTCCATCAATAATATGATATAAGGATGATTTTAGGCGTAATTCTCTCCTTTTCTTGGGGTTCCAATGTTCCGGCAAGTACCCTTCTTGAAGATAATGAACTAAGTCTCTATACCAAGAGTCTGGAGTTGTGAATAAATGACATACATCCACAATGTGTAATTCAGTTTCATTATCCCAATTGTTATTTTCATTGTCTTGACTCTCAGCCATCAATTTATAGATCCCTTGTCCTTTGACTATGGTTGCTGGTATGAATTCTAGATCGTACTCTTGCAAGGACGTTACTCACTTACCTCTTCTTTCTCCCAACTCTTTTTGTACAAAAAGAGATCGGACTCCTGGGTGCGAAACTATTACTTTGGTACGGTTCTTAAGTATATACGGTCTAAATTGCTTCACCGCCTTAAAAATTGCATATGCTTTCTTATCAACTGCAAGATAATTTAATTCATCCCCTTGCATATTAATGCTCATAAACGATATGGGGTACTCATCTCCCCCTTCTTTTTGCATAAGCACTGCTGGTAATGAATCATCTGAAGCAAAAGTGTACATGATAAAATATTTTTCAAAGCTGGGACTTTGAAGTGATGGTGCATGAGTTACAGATGTCTTGATCTTGTTAAATGCATCCTTCTCTAGATCAGTCCACTTGAATTGAACACTTTGCTTGATCATTTTTTGCAAAGGTTTGGTTATTTGAGCAAAATCTCGCACAAACCTTCGCACAAAATTGATTGTCCCCATAAAATACTGCATACATTTTTTATTATGGGGTTAAGGGATCTGTTCTACTTCTTTAATTCTCTCTGGGTCTATTGCGATCCCTTTCTTCGAAATAACATGACCCAATAGCTTTCCTTCGGTAACATCGAACACACATTTCTTAGGATTTAAAGAAATGCCATATTTTCTACAATGTTCGAAAATCTATTTCAAATGAAATGCATGTTCCTCTCTCTTCTTAGGAAATATTCTAACATCATCTAAATAGACTACAACACTCCGGCCAATCAGACGGTGGAAAGCTATATCCATAGCCCTTTGGAAATTTGCTCCAACATTAATGAGTCCAAAAGGCATTTTTCTACAGGCAAAAGTCTACCATTTGGTTCTAAAGGTGGACTTGATCCTGTCTTCCTCTGCTACTAGTACTTGGTTATAGACTAAGAATCCATCTAACAGAGAAAGAAACTCAGAACCTAAGACCATTTGTAAGATTTGTTCCATGGGTGGGACAGGGTAATTGTCTTTATCTGATGCACGATTCAAATTCTTGAAATCAACATAAATTATGATTTCTCCATACTTCGTTCGTACTAGCACCAAATTTGAAACCTATTCTGAATGTCTAACTTTGAATATGATTTTAGCATCGAGAATATTTTTCACCTCACTTTGAATTAGGGGTTGTAGTTTGGGGTGCATCTTTCTCAGAGGTTGCTGATAAGGTTTGAATCCAACTTTGATTGGAATAACATGCTATATAATTTTGGTGTCATAATTTTTGAGGTCTTCGTAGGTCCAAGCAAATAAATCTTTGTATTTTTTGAATAAACTGATGAATTTACTCTTCTCCCTAGGTGAACAACACTTCCCCAAATTCACATATTTGGGTTCAGCCTCTGACCCTAGATTTATTAGCTCGAATTGCAAAGACGAGCTATGTGTCTTGACATTCATTGGTTTTCTAAACTTGTCTAGATCATTTCTAGATCAAACATCTGTTCCAAATTTCTGACTCCTTTAGGAATGAAATTTCCATTCTCGAGATTTGCTTGATGCTCCTCATCATCTATTATTGCTCCTTTGAATGTATCATTATTCATTAGATATTCCAATATTTTATGATCATCATCAAACACCCTCAGATTGGTGATATTGTTTGGAACAGAAGGCCTGGAAAGCAATTCAATAGAACATCTATTATTCGTAGGTACCAGCCTTCCAGCTAAAGTAGCTAAGAAATCATCTACTGCATTTTTTACTCTAGGAATTGGAGAAATATTGAATGCATGAAAATTTGTTAACAAATCGCAAACTTCATTTTGATAAGCCTTCAAATGTGGTGATATGCAATGAATTTTTTTTCAAACTTGTTTAACAATGTTCGGAATCTACGTACACTTTTAGATTTTTTATTTTTAATTCCGTCACTTTCTTCAGTCCCTGGACTATTGCTTCATACTCAGTTGTGTCATTTGTGCACTCAAATTCTAATCTACATGAAAGAAAATGTTTATTTTTCTCTGGGCCGATTAGGACACAACCAGTTCTCTATCCTTCCATGTTTTTGGAACCGTCAAAATAAAGAATCCAAAAAATTTATAATCCTATTGAATTTGTACTACTAACTACATCTAAGACTAAATCTACTATATTACAATCAATATTATCAGCCCGTGAAAACTGAAGGAGATTGGTCTCGATATCTGACGTCCTATTGGCTTCTTCAGCTTGGTAATTTCCCAGTTCAAGCTCAAGAAAATAGTTTCCCAAAACAGAATTAACTTGTTCATTCTTGCATTCCAATTGAGTTACATTGTGCTTCATCTGAGGTTCCCTTAACACCTTTATTTGATTCTAAAAAACTTTATAAGGTACCCATACATGTGACCAATCCGAGGCAAAATATCCCTCCAATTTTGCTAACCAATCCCATCTAAAAAACAAACCATATGCATCTAGGATATCTACTACAACAATGTCTATATTTTGACAGACCCTCTCATCTATTGATAAACGTATCAGGAAATATTCCATTTCTCCTACCACTCTCACTGCAGTCCTATCCAATTGGACAACTTGACCTATAGTTGGCTTAGGTTGACCATTTATTTCATTGCAAACTGAAAGTGGCATGACATTTACTGATGTTCCAGAGTCCACCAGACAATTATGCACGTTGTAATTGAAAATTTCAAAAGTAAGGAGGAATGTTGGCGTTCTATATTTAGAATTTCCTCCTAAACTTGCTTCACCAATCTCTTCATCAGCTTGGTTATCATTTTGGGGTTCCTCACAAGTGTCTCAAGTGCCTTTAACAACTTTTCTTTTTGTTGGGAAAGATTACACATTTCAAACAAGGAAATGTTTGCTTTAGTCTTTTTAATATCTTCTACAATGTCATATCCAATTTCATGTTCAGTGTAATTCTTCTTGACATTCTCAACTTTGTTTTCTGTAGATTTCACAGGTGTACTGTCTTGGGATTATGGCTTGTGATGACAAACTCTGGTATATTAACCATTTGAGAATTATTTTTTTTATCTTTTTCATGTTCTCCTGAAGTTTCTTAATCTTGGGTAGTATCATGTTATCCTCTTTCAATGAGCTCTGAATCCTTGTTGTAACATTTGTTCCTAGTATTTCTTCTTCCTCAGTGATATCTTCATCCTCTATATTAAACATGGAAACACAATCCCATAAAACCAAAGTGTCTTCTTCTTGGGCTTATGTCAATTCATGACCTTTCTCTTTCTCATCCACATTTTCAGTTAACTTGGAATCCAATAACTGGTTCATCACTAAAGTCATAGAATTTATCCATTGTCGGCAATTTTTCTCAGAGTGAGGCTGCTGATGGAATGTACAGAAATTGTCCATTCCCACCTCTGTCAAATTCATAGCCGAGGGACTATGTGAGGGAGGTTTGGGCTGACCATTATCATCTCTCTTTTTATTATAAGGTTTGTATTGTTTATGGGCCTCCTTCTCCTTTTCCTGATCAATCACTCTATTTGACAATTTCTGCATCATTTTTACCACACCATCTAACTCCTGTGACCACTCATCTTTAGGTTTAGTTAATAATAGAGGCTTTATGTTCCCATAAGTGTTCTCTTCTGATTGTATAGGATAATGGTCTGTACTTGTGAAAATTAAACCCAGGTGATAGATCAATTGCACTCACAAAATTACTAATCAAACATGCAAATTTACACACAAAGGAGACTGAATATGGAGTAGAACACTAATCTGTATTGAATAAGTGTACAATAGCCAACCTTGTGAAGTCATAGGCTGCCACAATAAATAATTACATGAGAGATTCAAATGCATTCGGATGCCATTCGAATTAGTCAAAAGCAAGCTTAGTAAATCTAGTCAAATCCCCCATAGGTGCATAAAGTAGTTTCCATATCTGCCTAAAAGCTCATGAATTGTAAAAATCAATTAGGCAAGCTAACAGGTGATGGAAGGAAAACTAATACATTCTTTTATTAGGATAAAAGAGTGGAGGATGATGAGGGAAAAAAACAAGTCAACTTCACCTAGTCATACTTTCCCTTTTGCCATAAAACTCAGTAAAGTAGGCAATAAAGCAGAAAAAACAGATATGCGCTAGGGAGGATCAGGAATAAAGTAGAATTGATTCCAAGAGGTTTCCCAAGCGCTCCATGACTCATTTTTAGCAAGTTTTACCTTCTAGGACATGTGGAGGACAACTTGCATAGAGTGGAATATGGAAAGTAGGAAAATAAGACAAAAATGGATTAATTATTGTCTAAGGTAGATAACTATGGGTTGATTATTCTAACACCCCCCCTTAAGCCTGAATTATGAGTAAAATATCAAAAAAATATAGGGCCTAGAAACAAGGCTTAGTCACCGTTTGCATACTGCATGTCCATTTAACCAAGGAAAGAGGCAAAAACCTAGTGGGAAAATCCTCCCTTAAACATGGACAGTAAAACAAAATTAGAAAATATTGTAATCAATCATGCTTCACATCATGATCAGCAATATCCAGGAGTGATTTGAGATTGTTGAATGTCTTCTCACAAAAAACTTTGGTGAAGATGTCTGCTACTTGTTCTGAAGATGCACAGAAGAGTAGGTGAATGGTGCCATCATGCACAAGCTATCTAATGTAGTGCATATGGATATCAATGTGTTTGGTTCTCTGTCTCTGAACTAGATCGTTGCATATTCGAATGGTACTCTGGTTATCACAATAGATAGTAGTTGAATATTCTGATTCGAATCCACACTCACCAAGTAACTGTTAGTTTTTCAACATTAAGCTAGCATTATTAGGATCTTTAACTAAGAGAATAACAAGCGCAGCAATCAAACACAAAATAAAATGAACACAGTGTTTTTCCTCAAGGAAACCATAAAGGAGAAAACCTTGCAACTTCCTTAGAGATAGAATCAGCAAAAATAGAAAATCCCAAAACAGTAAGTGATATCCCAACAGCAGTAATCTTCTTCTTGTCTAGCCCTAGTGTCTTCTCCTTCCTCAACTATGCCCTACACTTGAATGTGTGTGAGTTGTGTGATAAATAGAGACTCCAGTTCTCTATTTATACTAATCCCAACATGACTAAAACTCTACTAGGGCCAACCTCTACTAGGAGAGTCTAATAACCCTAGTGCCCCGAAACTGCGGGGACTTTAACCCTTAGACAATCGGAGGGTTACCCACTATGAATTAACATGACTTGTTTACATAATAGATCCTCTCAATCGAAACATTGGGGCATGACAACATGACTCAATTACATAATAGATACATCCCGGAATAAACATCGGGTTACAAGACATAAGATACATAGATGAATACATTCCGAAGTTACAAATACATCAACACTCCCTCTTAACTAGGAAGGTATTCTTTCGACACAATTTTCAGCACTGGTCTTCTTCTCTACATCAACTCGATCATCTCGTTATCTTCAATTCTTCTTAGTATTCAAGTCTTCTTCGTCTTCAAGTGATCTTCTTCTTCAAGTCTTCTTCATCTTCGAGTCTTCAAGTAATCTTCTTCTTCTTTATCACGAAATCTGCATCATCATGACTACTGGCTCATCACTGCTGGATCATCACTCGATCTGGATCATCATCAAGTCTAGATCATCTCATTGGATCACTTGATCTAGATCATTGATTTTGGATTATCATCACAACTAGATCGTCACTTGATCTGGATCAGCATCAAGTCTGGATCATCATCATCTAGATCATCATCAGGTCTCGATCATCATCATATGCTATCTCATAATGGTGTTATCTCGATTCTTCTCGTTACAGGAAGTTCTACAGAGTCAATCCTGTAGGCCTACCCTTCATGTAGGTCTTACATCAGAATGGCCCACCCAGCTCTTACATCTGACCTCATCTTGTCAGAAAGGCTCAGCACTTATATCCAACCATGTGCAAGCACACCACATCGGAAAGGCTCTACACTTACATCCGACCTCATCTTGTCAGAAGGGCACAACACTTACAATCGACCATGCTCAAAATCACCGCATTGAAAGGGCTCAGCACTTACAATCCGACCATGCACAAAGCACCGCATCGGAAAGGGATTAGCACTTACAATCTGACCATGCACGAAGCATCGCATCAGAAAGGGCTCAACACTTGCAATTCGACCATGCATGAAGCACCGCATCAGAAAGGGATCTGCACTTACAATCTGACCATGCACGAAGCACCACATCAGAAAGGGCATGCACTCACATCTGATCATGGAGGAACTAATCCTATCATCACATCAGAATGGACCCCAGTCCCAGACTGAGCTACCTAGTAACTGACCAGGCGCCTCCATTCCTAGAATGGCAGCTGCCCTTACATCTGACCTACTCGTCAGAATGGCCAACACTCACATCTGACATGGGAGGAACCTAATCCTTTAGTCATGACATAATTGTTCAGCCCTTACATCTGATCAAGTGGAAACACATCCCTCTATCACATCAGAATGGCTTCTCAGTTCTAGACTGAGTTTTCCTGGTAACTGACCAGGTGCCTCCATTCCCAGAATGGTAGTTGCCCTTACATCTGTCCTACTCGACAGAATGGCCAACACTCATATCTGACATGGAAGGAACCAATCCTCTCACCATGACAAAATGGATCAGCCCTTACATCTGACCATGGAAGGAACCAATCTTCTCACCATGTCAGAATGGCTATGGGTCTCATCACTTTTTATTGGAGTAAACCTCGATTTGGATAACACCAAGCTTCTCCCTGAAGTACTCGAACTTCATCCTAGCCAATGGTTTCATCAATACATCAGCTATCTATTCCTCCATCGCAACATACTGGAGCTTCACTTCTCCCCTCTGCACCATATCCCTGATATAGTGATACTTGATCTCGATATACTTCGACTTGTCATGGAACACTGGATTCTATGATAACTTCATGCAACTCTGGTTGTCATAATGTATACAAGTAGCATCCAACTGGAGATCAAATATATCAGACAGTAGCTTCCGCAACCATACTGTCTCACAACTAGCTGAACAAGCTGCGACATACTCTGCTTTAGCTGTACTCAGTGCCACACAAGATTGCTTCTTGCTAAACCAAGAGATCACACCTGATCCCATACTGAAGCAACATCCTGAAGTGCTCTTCCTATCGATGGCACTGCTTGCCCAATCTGAATCAACATAACCCTCTAGGTTAATCTTCTTATTCAACTCATACTTGAGCCCATAATCAACTGTACCCTTCAAGTACCTCAGAATATGCTTTGCAGCAATCAAGTGAACATTTCTTGGATTTGTCAAGAACTGGCTCAAGGTGTTCACAACAAAGCAAATGTCTAGTCTCGTGTTCGTCAGGTACATCAATGACCCAATCATTTGATGATACATCGTAGCATCAACTGTCTCTGATGAAGCATCACTCAATAGCTTCAGGTTCGATGCCATAGGTGTGGCCATGGCTTTGCAGTCCATCATCCCAAACCTCTTCAGGATCTCTACTGCATACTTCCCTTGTCTAAGGAAGATTCCATCTGCACTCTACCACACCTCCATACCTAGGAAATAATGCATCATACCCAAGTCCTTCATCTCGAACTCAACAACAAGATTTCTCTTCATATCAGCAATCAACCCATCCATACCTATCACAAATAGATCATCTACATATAGTAGAAGCATCACTAGGTTGCCATCTTCAACCTTGTAGTAAAGGTTGGAATCTGCTTTACTCTTGGTAAAGCCCAAACTAGATAGAAAGATTTCAATTTTTCCATACCATGTCCTAGGTGCCTATTTCAAACCATACAGGCCTTTCTTCAATCTGCATACATGAGACTCCTTGTCATGTGTCTCAAAACCGAGAGGCTGCTCCACATACACTTCCTCTTCCACTACACCATTCAAGAAAGTAGTCTTGACATCCATCTGGTGTATCTTCCATTTCATCACTGGAGCTAGAGCAAGTACTGATCTGATGGAAGTGTTTCTGGCTACAGGTGCAAAGGTTTCTTCATAATCAATTCCTTCTTTCTAAGAGAAACCCCGAGCCACAAATCTTGCCTTACATTTTTCAATGCTACCGTCTGCAACATGCTTGATCTTGTAGATCCATTTGGAAGTCACAACTGACTTCTCTTTTGGTCTTTGGACAACATCCCAAACATCATTCTTCGTGATCGACTGATACTCTTTGATCATAGCATCCTTCCATTCTTTTCGTTCTGCCGCTTCTTCAAAACTGGAAGGTTCTTTATCGATGAAATCACATAGTAAAGCTAAATACCCGGAACAGGATCTAGTTCTCTTTCTTTCTCTGTGATTCTCTTCTAGAGCCCCATATCTTTCCGCACCTTGGATAAGTTCTCGTACCCAAGCAGGTTTCCTCTTATGAGGATTCTTTTCCAGAGGTGGATCTACAGGTCTTTGAGGTTCTTCAAATTCTCAATCTTCTTCTTGAATTTCTTTGTTCATGGTTGTGTCTTGAATTCTGGGTGCTTCTGCTTCTTTGGGTTCTTCAGTAGGTCTATTTTTGGATTTGTTGTAAGCTATGTCTTCATCAAATGTCACATCCCTGCCGATTTCAATATTCTTGTATCCTGAGAAATAGATTCTGTAAGCCTTCGAGCTTTCAGAGTATCCCACAAATATACCCTTCTTTCCTAAAGGATCTAATTTTGTTCTCTTCTCTTTTGGAATGTGTATGTATACAAGACAACCGAATATTCTAAGATGGCTAACTTCTAGTTTCTTGCCAGAGAATACTTCTTCAGGAGTCTTGTTCTCGATTACTCTATGTGGAGTACGATTCTGTACATACACCGCTGTTCTAGCAGCTTCCGCCCAAAGATGCATAGGAAGATCTTGATCATGAAGCATTGCTTTTGTAGCTTCCATGATTGTTCTGTTCTTCCGTTCCACAATCCCATTCTGTTGTGGATTATAAGGAGTAGACAACTCCCTCTTAATCCCTGATTCTTTACATAGCTCTTTGAATTCATTTGAAGTGAATTCTTCGCCATTATCTGATCGAAAAGTCTTGATCTTCCTTTCAGTATGGTTCTCGATCAAGGGTTTGAATTCCTTGAATTTTCTGAATACTTCATCTTTGTTCTTCATGAAGTAAACCCGTTTCTTCCTAGAAAAATCATCAATAAAAGAAACATAATATGCATACATGCTTAGTGAGCTTGATGACATAGGACCCCATACATTGGAGTGGATGATTTCCAAGATTCCTTTTGCTTTGCTTTCGCTACTTGTAAATGTCTTCTTTGTGTTCTTTCCTTTCGCACATCCTTTGCAAACCCCATCATGTTTTGCTTGCATTTATGGAAGACCTTCAACAACTTTTCTTGCAAGAGGTAGTGCTCTGAATGCACATGTGCAAGCCTTCTATGCGAAAGTTCACTTGGCTCTACTGTGTCATGGACCAAAGCTTGTTCTGGATGGCCCTTCAATTTGTACAAACCTCCTTCTTGTTCACCAATCACTATTGCATCATCAATAGTCTTTCCTTTTGGCCACATGATGACTTGACCATCTATGAATGCAACCCTCATTCCTTTTGCATCCAATGCTGATATGGAGAGAAGGTTCTACTTGAGTCCTGGCACAAACAATACTTATTTCATTGTTAGAGACTTTCCAGAGTCTAATTTGTAGGAGGATTCCTCGCTACCTTTTATTGGATATTGGTAGTCATCTCCTAGCTTCACCTTGTGAGGTGATTCATGTTTTGAGAGTTTCACAAAGGATTCCTTGAATCTAGTCATATGTTTGGAAGCCCCACTGTCTATAAGCCAATCATCACTTCTAGGAGTAAAGTTACCTGTGAGAGCAGAGATCAAAACATATTCATCCTCGCTTGAAGAATATTCACTTTCATATCTGGATCTCTTCTTGGATGGTTCATCATCCTCTGCAGCATGAGCATGATGTATTTTCTTGCTTCCCTTATTCTTGTGAGAGCTACTTTTGTTCTTAGGACAATCTATAGCAAAGTGTCCTTTTTCATCACAAGTATATCAAATGCACTTAGACCTATCTCTAGGATTTCTAGAGTTATTCCTGTGATGAGAGTACTTACTTCTGTGATGGATGGATCTGGATTTCTTGGATTGTATTGTGAGATGTTGATCTTCACTTCCCATCTTCTCTTCTTGAGCTTCTATCCAAGATTCTTCTTGAAAACATTCTTCCCACAATCTGCTGAACTTGACTAACTTCTTTCTAGCATAGATCCCTTGAATGAAAGAGTCCCATGTCCTAGGGAGACCATTCAAGGTGGGCATCACAATTTCTGCATTCTCCACTTCTTCATCCACTGCTTCCAATTGTTCCTTGATCTGAGAAACCCTTGTGAAGTAGGACTGGATAGTCTCTGAATTCTGGATCTTCACATTCTTCAGTTGATTTCTCAGAGTCATCTTCTGGTTTATGTTCTTCCCTTCAAACAATTTGGTTAGGGCATCAAACATAGCTTTAGGTTTCTTGAGAGAGGACACCTGTGGGATAAGGTGATCCTTTATAGAATCAACAATGATCCTCTTTGCCATAACCATCTTCTTCTTATGTAAGGCCTTTTCCTCATATCCCTTTGGAACTGGAACCTCCTCTTGGATGTAGGAATCTAACTCACTTTCTTCCAGGACCAGGGAGATCCTATACTTCCAGGCTCCGAAGTTATCATCTCCCTCAAGCTTTTCATCAATCTTGGTATGATGAGACATCTTAACTGAGAACCTCAAATGGAAATCCAAAAGATTTTAGATCTTACCAGGTTCAAGATGTCGGATCTAAAACTTGAGCTGAAATCCTGTAGTATTGGATTAGGAGCAAATTAGGGTTTTGCTTTTCTAGAGTTCTATCCACCCAAATGCCTTGAAATTTGTCCCTAACTTCGATTTTGGGGAGGATATCAATCCAGGCCTAAGATCACTAAAAAATTCCTCTTCTGTGAAAAGCCCTAATTTTCAGCAGTAGTGTTAGGTCCAAAATTGAAAAACCTCAGAATTGGATTCTACTTCAACAAAAAGATGCACCCTAAGGAGGATAATTATTCCACCTTGATTTTTCTGAAAATCTATGGAGGAAGATCCACAAACTAGGAATCCCTAGTTCTCGCAGCTGCATAGTGTCTTCTTCTCAGGATAGCTCTGATGCCATGTTAGTTTTTCAACATTAAGCTAGAATTATTAGGATCTTTAATTGAGAGAATAACAAGCACAGCAACCAAACACAAAAGACAATGAACACAATGTTTTTCCTCGAGGAAACCATAAAGGAGAAAACCCCACAAATTCCTCAGAGATGGAATCAGCACCAAAATAGAAAATCCCAAATCAATAAGTGATAGCATGACAGCAATAATCTTCTTCTTGTCTAGCCCTAGTGTCTTCTCCTTCCTCAACTATGCGCTACACTTGAGTGTGTGTGAGTTGTGTGATAAATAGAGACTCCATTTCTCTATTTATACTAATCCCAGGATGACTAAAAACCTATTAGGGCCGACCTCTACTAGGAGAGTCTAATAACCCTAGTGCCCTGGAACTGCGAGGACTTTAACCCTTAGACAATCAAAGGGTTACCCAGTATGACTTGACATGACTTGTTTACATAATAGATCCTCCCGATCGAAACATCGGGGCATGACAACATGACTCAATTACATATTAGATACATCCTGGAATAAACATCGGATTACAAGACATAAGATACATAGATGATTACATTCTGAAAATACAAATACATCAACAGTAACCCCTGCAATCATAAACATTGAGTTGCTGCATTTACAACTCCTATGTACTCTGATTCTATAGATGAGAGTGCAATGGCACTCTATTTCTTACTTGACCAGTTGATTGGTCCTTCAGTAAGCATGAACACATATCTTGATGTTGAATTTCAATATGTGTTGTCACCTACCCAATCAGTCTCAGTAAACCCAATCAAATCAAGATCATATTTAGCTTTGTAGAAGATCCCATGAGTCCTTGTTCCCTGAACAAAGTTAATGATCCTTTTGGCTTCTCTCCAATGGATCTCATGAGGCTGATCCATGTATCTTGAATCCACACTTACTGCATAAGAAATATCAGGCTGAGTATGTGTAAGGTACAGAAAACACCCAATCAGTTTCCTATACATTGTATTATTTACCATAGGAGAAGAACCTGCTTATTCAAGCTTAACTCCTGAAAGGAAGGGAGTCTTTCTTGGCTTGCAATATTTCATGTTGAACTTGTTTAGAAAATCCAAAGCATACTTGGACTGATGTACTTTTATTCCATGTTTGGTTTGAGCCATCTCGAGACCCAAGAATTGGCTCAATAACCCCAAATCAGTTATAGAAAATGCATGGTTCATTACATCCTTCAAGGAGGCAATTTCATTTTTTGAGCTTCTTGTAATCAAAAGTTCATCCTCATACAAGAAAATAATCATCAAAGAACCATGAATCAGCTTCAAATAAACATTAGGATCAGACTTGCATCGAACAAAACTCAATTACAACAGAAACCCATCAATCTTGGCATACCAAGCTCTGGGGGCTTGCTTAAGCCCATACAATGATTTATTTAACCTGCACACAAGAGATGGATTAGTAAAAAATCCTTGAGGCTGATGCATGTAAATATATTTAGTAATATCTCCATTCATTAAAGCACACTTCACATCCATGTGATGTACCTCCCACTGCTTCGAAGCTGCAATGGCGAAGGATAGCCTGATGGAGTCCATCTTTGCCACTGGTGAAAAGGCATCATTGTAGTCAATAACATGTACCTATGAGTAGCCCTTGGCTACCAATATTTCCTTATATTTCAAAGGTAAACCATCAGCAGCAAACTTGGTTTTGAAAACCCACTTACATTGAACTAGCTTCCTCCCTGGGGGAAGATCAACCAGCTCCCAAGTATTGTTCTTCTGGAGTGAGCTGAATTCTTCTTTCATGGATGTTTTCCATATTGGATCATGTGATGCATATTCATATGTCTATGGGTCTGATTCAACCATCAGATAGCATTTCTCTGCAAACAAAGGGTCTTTCATACACAGGGCACTCTCAAACTGAGATCTAGTCCTCCTAGAATCACTAGGATTTCCAGCTAGTTCCTCAGCTGCATGAATGTTCTTTGCTGCCCATTTTGGTCTTGTAGGACTGTTAGGATCTGAAATTAAATAATCATTATCATACATATCATAATCAACAAACTCAATTATTTCTTCACTTACATTCAGTGGTTCTGGTGGTGAAGAAGACTCTCCAACTTCAATTGCTGCTAAAGGCTCTTCTTGGAACTGAACACTCCTTTCAATGAAGGATTTGTTTGTGCTCAAATTGATCAGCTTGTACCCTTTTGATTCTTTAGAGTACCCAACAAATAGACACTCTTAGCTTTGGGGCTGGAAAGCCTTCCTCTTTTCTGTTGGAATTCTATCCCAAGCCCTTGAGCCAAAAATCTTGAAATCGGTCACATCTGGCTTGTGCCCACTCCATGCTTCGAAAGGAGTCATACCATCAAGTTGTTTATGAGGCACCCTATTCTAGATATAGGATGCATAGTTTATAGCTTCATCCCAAAACTTTGGTGGAAAAGTCTTAGTCTCCATCATGCAGTTTGCCATCTCTTTCAGTGATCCCTTCTTCCTCTTAGCAACACCATTTTGTTGTGGTGTGTAAGGGATTGAATGCTGCATCTGAATACCTGCATCTGCAAAATATTGAATGAACTCAAACTTGACATAATCACCACCATTTTCAGATCTGAGGATCTTGATTTTCCTCCCAGACTGGTTTTCAACCAAAGCCTTAATGACTTTGAAGAGGCCAAAAACTTTAGACTTATGCTTCAGGAAGTAAACCCAGCAGTACCTGGAAAAGTCATATATGAATGTCAATGCATATTTGGCCTAACTCATTGACATGTGAGGAAATGGGTCAGCAACATCACTATGGAACAACTTAAGAGGTGTAGAGGTTCTCTCATGACTAGCTTTCTCAAATTTATGCTCTGGGTGTTTTCCTAATATACAACGACTCCTTTGGAAAACTTAATATTTGGTAATCCTATGACCATTTCTTTTTCACTAAGATCAGAAAGATACTTATAGTTAAGATGGCCAAATATTTCATGCCAAAGTTTTCTTGTCTCATTAGCATGAATCAAAAGAGTAGAGGGGTTTGAGTAGGGTAGAAAATGTGAAAACATGTATACCTTCGAAGTGTGATTTGCAACTCCTTTTGCAATGAATTTACCACTTGATATCTTTGTGATATCAACTTCATCAGGGGAGAATATGACCTTCTTTGGAGACCCTGTGTGGGTCATCTGATACATTGACAAGAGTTTAGAGGCAAGACCTGGAACATACAATACATTGCTGAACTTATCATGGTCAATATAAATCCTCCCTTTGCCCAAACTTTTAGTGAGAGAGTCATCTCCCAGCACTATTGGTTTACCTTTTGACATGTCAAGAGAGGTGAATGCCTCCTTGGATGAGACCATATGTCTTGAAGCTCCAGAATCTATGATGAAACTAGGTGAGCTTGATGTGCCAGCAACCAATGCATGAACTCTCTCTGTGTCTTCTAAATTTGATCCTCCTTCCCTCTTCTTTGAGCTATCAGGAAGGGAGATGTTATTCTTCACCAGGAGTTGGGTCAGCATGTCAATTTGATTCTTCATGCAGGAGCTTTCAGGATGATTTCCCTTATTGCAGTATGCGCACTTGCTCATTTCTCCTTTGTTCTTCTTCTTCTACGGGTTCTTCTTGGAACCTTGGGGCTCCTCAGGAAAATTGTTCTTGTCTCTCTTTTTCTCAAGTGGCTTCTTAGCTTTCTTCAATTCCATAGTGAAACTTGGTGACTAACTGATAAAAGATCACTTAGTGAAAGTAGAGTCAATGTTAGTGTGGTTGTTAATCAGTAAAGAAATCAACCCTTGTGTTAATTGGTGATGGCGAAGTTAGCCGAGGAATTTATTCCTTCCTTCCTGTATATTCATATGTTGCACAGAATATTTAAGCACTGCATGGAATGGGAGAGGGTGTCTTTTATCTATACAAGTCACTAGAATTCTAATCTTTGTATTTATACTAGAAAAGAAATTAGAGGGTGTCTTCTATGAGAGTACCTTGTTCATGAGGGTGAAATTGGTGATGGTGTTTACTTCATACAGAAAGGAGAGGTATATGTATATATATATATATATATATATATATATATA
>LPNX010494959.1:16930-30709 GCA_001517045.1 Pseudotsuga menziesii
ATGTTACATGGGTTATATCATATGGTATATCATACGTTTGGTGCATTCAGTCTTATTTGTAACATCATGTGACGAGAGCTTGCACAAAGTACGAAGCAAAGTTTATGCACCCTCTTAAGATCGGTCACATATTATGATGGTGAGCTCGCACAAATCGCCTTTGCACTGGCCATGGTTGAACATGGTCTACCACATTCTCAACCCCATGCTCAACTATGCTTAACCATGGTCGAACATGGTTGACCACATGGCTAAAAATGGTCAAACATGGTAAACCATGGTCAACCACATAGTCAACAATGGTCGAACATGGTCTACGACATCAACAACCCCATGGTGATTCATACTCAACCATGGTCAACCATGGTAGAACATGGTCAACCACATAGTTAACCACATAAAAATGGTCAACCACATGTTCAAACATTATTAACCACATTTTCAACTACATGGTCAACCATGGACAACTATGATCAAACAAGATCAACTGCATGGTCAACATAGTCAAACAAAATGGTCAACCATAGGGTTGTTCATGTTTAACCATGGGTGAACATGGCTAATCATATGGTTTAACATGGTTGATCCATGGTGAAAACATGGTTGAATCATGGTCAAACATGCTTGAATCGTGGTTCATCGTAGTCAACCATAGAGTTGAACCATGGTCAAACAACATGTGAAAACACATTCTTGACCACATGATCAACCATGGTTATCCACATGGTCGACCATGGTCAACTCATCGACAGCCACATGCTCAAACTTTATCATCAACCATGATGAAACAATTGTCAACCATGTTCAAACAGGGTGAACCAAAATCAAACACACTGATAAACATGATTGAACCATCACTAAAAAACATGGTCAAATAATAGTTAAAATCATAATCAAGCCATGGTTAAAACACATGGTCACACCATGGTCTAACCACATGGTCATATCATGGGAAAACCATGGTCAAACCATGTTCAAACCACATGGTTGAACCATGTTGAAACCATGATTAA
Organism: Pseudotsuga menziesii; assembly: GCA_001517045.1. NCBI lineage: Eukaryota > Viridiplantae > Streptophyta > Pinopsida > Pinales > Pinaceae > Pseudotsuga > Pseudotsuga menziesii. The sequence goes on from LPNX010494959.1 coordinate 17,944, forward strand.
ACTACATGGTCAAACCATGGTTGCATGTGATTGAATATGGTTTCCTATGGCTGACCATGGTTTACCATGATTTCATATTGCTAACCATGGTTTTTATACAAGTCCATTTAAAAATGTTATTTGTATGTATAAGTTATTATATAAATTATATACAATTTATATAATGATCTTACTGATCTTCCATAATCCAAGGCAAAGTTGAAAGGCAACCAAGGCGCTACTCAAAATTGTCCGGAATTCTTCCATTATCACACTTCCTCTACCAATGATGAATGGAATCCTACTGTCCTACTTCATCCTCTTCTTCTTATAATTCCTTCATCTTTTTTCTATATTTCTTCCTTATGTCTTATAGTGTCTTAGATAGTCCATCAATAGAGAAGGCAGTGAAGTAAGAGGACTTAATATATAGCATCCCAGATAGTGTCTCAATTGAGAAAGCAGTGAAGTTGGACGTTGAGAGAGTAATGGAAGACGTCGAGAGAGTAATGGTCGATAAACGAGTGAAAAGCACGGGGGCTTCACTTGTTAACCAATACCATACCACATGAGTTCATAAAGGGGGATTTAAAAGTATCAAAATTCAAGCCAATATATTGCATATATTTAGGGAGGTAGGGGATTTTCTATAGGGTGGTAGGGTGGTAGGGGGTGCTAGAGCTCATTTTTCCATTTCCGTGCACATTATTTGAGCAGGATTGCGCAGAACAATGACCCTGTCACCTACAACAGTTCACTTCCCTTCCTGTTGATGTGAAAACATGACTAGTGGGATTCACATATTTTTCAAATTTGTTGAGGGAAATAAAAGGAAAAATAAAATGTTAAGGATGTATCTCTTCATAAATTCTCTAGGAGAGTTGGTAAGATTCTTTTGTAGTAGGGAGGAGACCAGGGTTCAATCCTCCACCCCCCTATTTTGTAAAAGGGAACTTTTGGAGAGAGAAGCGTAAAAGTTGAAAGTAAAATATTTGAAAAGTTAAAAAGAAGAAAGAAAGAGGGATAAATGCTCTTTGGACAATACTCTGGCTTGTATCCAGGTTTTTTGTGAGGCCTATGGCTCTAAAATCAAGAAAGAAAAAACACAGTGTTACTGTTTGAAATAGGATAATATGGTAGCACAAAGAAATTGAGACAATTGGGAAGCTAGGAAAATAAGTTTTTATTTTTAATTTCTTTTGTTGTCTAATAAATCTCAAGTTGAGATAGGTTATGATAACATTAGAGATTTAGCATTGGACATTAAATTAAATAGACATTGAATATAATGTATTCAAAAATTGATAGATGATTTTGAAAAGAACACCATAAAATAGAATTCTTATTTAATTCAAATATTTTTGTGGGACAAGTAGAGAAAATTAGACTAGGTACTAAAGTGGAACTAAATCTCCCCACATATTGATATGCCAGTATAATGATTTAACAACTAACAAGCTAGAGAGGCCACGTAAATCATAAATAACAACTACAAGCTAGAGAAGCCACGTAACATGGCCCTTATTGGAACTAACATTTGAATCAACAAAATTTTTGATGCAAATAATGCGTGTGAAACTTTAAAAATTTAGGATGATATACCAACATTAGAACATGTTATTGTATTATAATATTTCATAATACATATCACATAGATAACAACCACAAGCTAATAATGTTTATGAGACATGATATCTCTCAAAACCAACTTCTCAATCAAAAAAACATTTTAATATGGGTAATGCATCATAAACCACCTTTGTCTCCCGCTTATTATCGATGTTATATTGAGAATTCTCATGCAGTGGGATACAAGAATGCATTGTGAATCAAACCTAAGGTAAACACTTAATGAGTTGAGCAAACATGAAATATCACCATAAAAATAAGACGCCAAATTATATAGCAATTTAGCTTATATTATATCAAATAGATTATAATCACAAGCCAAAGATGGCTCACAAGGCACAATACTAATATCATCAGTGAAGGAGGATGCTATCACATCAATGTGGAAACTTGCACCCAAAGCAAGTGTTCATATTGGAAATACTTTTGGTGTGGGTGAGACAATACACCACATCCCTTTAAATCACAATTATAACGCATGTAGAATTATTCACAACACATATACCCAACACACACATTATATTTGACCTATTTGGTCAATTGGTTGAAGAGCTTAGATAGCGACATTACCTTCAAAAGTCTTAGTTCCAACACAAAGTAAGTTGTCATTCCTATGTCTCGGATCTATAAGACCATCATATACTTTGCACACCATCAAGGACATGTGTCATTTTAGAAAAGAAAAATGAATGTTAAATGAAATATGAACATCAAATATGCCATTGTAGCTAGATAGCTTGCGACATCCTATATATAATAATAACACAAACAAAAAAAGCCCTATGATGCAGTACATGGAAATTGGCAATAATCTTAATATTAGAGTGAGGAAATATGTTATCACATCAACATGAGCATATGTATACTGAAACCACATGTGATATTATTGGAGTAAAAGAGAACACCATCACATCAAATTAAAGATCCTAAAGCCACCTAGATTCACAAAATGTAGAAATATTCATAACACACCATATTAATTAGAAGACTTTGATGAATAATTTACACCATAAAATTAACTTTTAGATTAGCAAAATATTAATTCTCAATCTTCAAATTATTTTACTATAATGTTACTCAAAATAAAAATAAAAATAAACATAAACATAAACATAATCATAAACATAAACATCACATTGCCTAGATACTCAAACACACTAGCTTCATGGTCAACCCAATAAATTGTGTAAACATACTCCACAAAAATCCAAACATAATGTTATAGCATTAAAGTAAATAAATTATACAAATTATATTTTATCAAACATAATAATAAACACTCTCTTCATAATTATGAAGATAGGTTTGCGGTAAGAAATAATAACTTTCACTTCTTCCCATCCATGTTAACAAAGAAGAAAAGTATATCATCATGTGGTTAACAAAGAAGAAACATGGCATTATCATCGGATGGTAGAATTTATGAAATGGCAACCGTGGCATTATCATCGGATTCCGGTTTGAGCGAAAAACTCAACTCCAGGCTCCAGCCAGGAAGACTAGATACGGGCACAGCATTGAATAAGGGAGGGCAAGTCTACGGAGATGTCAGAGTGGTCAAGTCATGGAGATGGCCATGCATCTTGGTACACCCACCCACACATGCTGAATATGGCTCGCCCAATGCCACCATCCCACATAAATTTGAAATTTGAATTCAACCCGCGTGAGGGGGAATTTCAAATTTGAATCTAACCCACCGACCATCCACATCAATTTGAAATTTGAATTCAACCCGCGCGAGGGGGAATTTCAAATATGAATCTAACCCACCTAGGATGCAGGCCATTGTTAGAGTTCAAGCGTGCTTGCTGGATCGCCAAGTTCATCTTTCGGTTTCGTGATACTAATACCGCTCTATACAACTGGATTGGTTCCGAGTCCAGTGATACTAATACCGCTCTATACAACTGGATTGGTGCTGAGTCCACTGATCACTGCTACTTGAGAGGTGTCACCTGCAATAATATCAACTTCGCTGTGGTTACACTGTAAGTTGGCTTCGCCTCTTGGTTTTCTATTGGAATTCATTTCAAAATCAAGCATATACTCTTCAGTATGTTAGATTGGGAATCAATTATCTGTACTTGCTTTATATGTTTGAATTTGTTCTATTTTGTCTTATGTACGAATGTCTCTCATCTGAAACTCTGAGGAGAATTTTCCTTGGTTAGTCCAGAGGTAGACTGGTTTTAAAATGAGAGAAAAAAAACCTTTTTATTGTAGACAGTTTGTATACGGTGCCATAACCCGGAGATGAACCCAAAAAAAAAAAAAACCATCGCCACATTTTAATCTCAATTCTCTCGGAACATTTGATGTCTTCCTGAAAAATTGGATGTCTTCCTGCAAATTCTTGAAAATATTTTCGGTAGTTCTACTCGACGTCTGCCTGTAATTTCTCCAAGAGCTTGTCAGCAACTATGCTCATGAGATGGGTTTCTGGCTCTGCTAGCAAAAACAATCTAAAAATAGTAAAAAACAGAAACAGAAAACGCCATTTTCCAAAACAATTTCATTTTTAAACCCCTTCATAAGCGTTACCTTTTTCGAATAGTAGGTTTTCTCTATGTAGCTGTCATTTTTTTTCCACAAACCATACGACTACTATAAATTTCCCATTTTTCGATTATGAGCTTTGCGAAGGTTATTTGCTGAAATTGACAAAATCGTGAAAGATATTGAAGCTATCAAGAAGAAACTACTAAATCTGTGGCTCAGCTACTTAATTCAAGGGATTGACGGAGGGAAATCACCTATTGTTCAGGAGAATCGCCAAATCCCCATTATCAATAGCTCGATTCAAGGGTTGATTCTACACTGCTCTTCTATTGCTCTAATTCCCTGGGAAGTTTTTGGGCCATATCCCCATCTTGAACTCTCTGATTCAATGAATGCTTTAGATCTTGACAATGAAACTCTAATTTCCTCCTCCTTCCTATCCTCATAATATTAGGATTGAAAGAAACCCTACGCACCTGAGTAATAATTATTCCAGTCGGCCATGAATAAGGTAGCCGCGTTTGACCAGCTTATTTGAGTTCTCCGATCCAGCTCTTGGTTAATAAACTAGCGAGCAAGCATAAATTGTATCAATCCTAGCCTTGCTATCAGTACATCCTGCCTCTTACTAGACATACCGCCTCTTACTGGACATCCCTCCTATCATAGGCTACATCCTAAAATGGCCTAGTTCATAAAGAATAAAATCCACTTTATGTTCCCAGATGAGTGTGTCGGTGGTGGTTTTCATCTCACCCATCGAAATGATGTTGTGACTAATGCAACACGTGAAATGAGAAGGACCCAGAAAAAGGAGAGGATGTCCAGATATAAATTTATCTCTCAGGCAGTAATTTTGATGAATTAGCAGGTAGGTTATTGTGTGCTGAAGGTTTAAAATCGGGCTTTCGGTGAACGTCCCACTCAGTGTGACTTTTTGTGCATTCTCTGGTGGACTTGTTGGACTTGGTGGTATATTTATATGCTTCAGTTGAATGGTTTGTGTAGCTACTGGTGTAGGTTATACTTATCTAGTGTGGTGTGCTTGGCTTGTATTCAGTATGGGGTATTACTTCCCTCTCGTTCGATGGATCAATGGGGGGGCTTGGGAGGTTGAACAGCAGCATAAGTTTTCACTGGGTGTTATGATACCTAATTCACCATGGGTAGTTGTAAACTGAAGTATTTGGTAACCGTTGAGTTACTGCTCACAGCTATGAACAGGGGCTTTCTTTCGGTGAACGCGCAATGGTATTGCCCTTGTCGTGTAGGTTTCTGTTTTATTATTATGGCAACAACCTGGGAACTCTATTGGGTATGGTGTGATAGGGGCTTATCCTTTTTTTTTATGGTGCAAACTTGGTTCACATATTGATATCACATATGGTAACAGCTTGTCTTAATATCATCTGGTGGGAAATGGGAAACATTACCCTCTCGCGTATGAAGGTGGACTTATATCTTGTGTATGGTGTGATGGGGAATTATCCTTTCATCATCTGTCGGTAACATGGCTGCAATTTTTGAGTTTTGGGAAATAGCTCTACCTACCTACCCTCCCTCAGGACCCTTCCATTGCATATGATTCCCGAATGTTTAATCATATATAACGAGCAATAGTAACTCACTGTTGTTGTGAATAAGGTATCGCTCACATAGCCTTGTTGCATGTACATAGCCTTCCTTTGTTAGCTGCACATAGTACCTTGTCGGGGTATGGGGGAAATATCTATTGGGTATGGTGAACAGGATAAGTGTTTTAACGGTTTACTTTTAATGACATATGAAGAGTACCTTATCTCTTGGGTATCATTTGATGCGTAACTTTATTTAGGTAATCTCGTGTGATGGGGAACTAAATTAATATATCGTCTGTTGACACAACCTATCTCTCTATCATCTAGCATTAACATGGTTTCCCTCTCTTGTCTGGCGGACTTATCTCATGGTGGGTGGACTAATCTTCCCTGGCCGCTCATTAGCATAATCTCAAATATAATTCATGACTGAAATAACCCTTCGGACAAATTTGAAAGACGTTATCCCCTTAGATCCTTCTCAAACGGTATCCACCAAGAGCAAGCTTTGGCTCTCATTAGTGCTATTGCTAGAGCAGTAAGCCATTCTACGTACTCCTAACCTCCTGGTATATGTTCTCCATTGATCTAATGAATCACTCCTCATTGGTAAACGACCTCACAAACTAACTTGGTATTGGTTTCTGGCTTTAAAATGAACGTTTAGAGTCGAAGTGGATCTATATGAGGCCAAGGTATAGGGTAGACATCAATATTTATATAAGCGGTAAGTCCTGTCAGAAGAGATAATAAAGCAAGTCCATTTCTTCTCCCAGCCTACCAGTAATGACGTCAGTAAATAATAAAAAGACAATAACAGCCAGCAAGGCCAGGGTCCCGCTCATCCTAAAAGCTGCACCCCCTATCCTAGTAAAATTATCTCTCTAGATAAGGGACCTCAACCCTGCCATCTTGGGGAGAAACCCCTTAATCTAAAAGTACTGCAAGCTTTAATGCTGACTGAACCTTACCCAATTCGGTCCCAGAACCTTTCCTTTTTCTTCAGGTCTGGCTCCTTGTTCTGCCTACTGCATGATCCACCCCTATTCTCCTGTTCATTTGGTTCCCCTGCTGCATCTGGGTTCTTTTTCATACCTTGACCTTTATTTCTCACTGTAATATTGGAATTATTCACCCTTGCTGCCCCTTGACGATTCTCGTTTCCAGATTGGATGGGATTCACCGCTGCTTGCTGTTGGTTCTCAATCCATCCTATTTTCCAGTGCCTTATCTCCCTTTTGCTTTCCTTTACTGGGTGATGGAAGAGAAAAGCATATATCAAGGGTGGCTTTGGGCTTTGTAGTAAGTGGATGGAGTGGTAAGCGAAGCATCAGTGGTATAGAATAGTGATAGAAAGACAATATGGTTCTGGAGTATCCTTATTGGTAAGAGAGCCTTCTTGGTAAAGCAGAGAACCTCCCTATTTATTTATCATAATTTTAGCTAATCTATGTCCGAGCAAGACCTACATAAGAAGAACCTTTTTAATCATGGATGGCTTACTCAAACACAATAGGGTATATGGTTCGAGCCCATCTCATATAGCCCTATGTATGCTCTACTACGTCCCGGTAGTCACATATTCCAACCACCCGGATCGGCAAGAAAGAGTGCTTCAGATCTATCAATCTGATATGCTTCAAAAGATCGATAGGAGATTATAACACGGAAAATCATTCATCCTCTATTGATAAGGATTGATATTTTATATTGGATGATTGGACCTATATAAACATCAACGCCAGATACGCCATGTGGTTATATTTGGAGGATCCCCTCTATAGTTTAATATTTAAGGGATTCTCCTTTGTGAGACCCCATTCCATTTTACGACCTTTCAATTCTAAATTCTGTGTATCCATTGGCCTTTTGACAATTGGGCAATAACTGATCCGAGTAGCTTCCTTATGATGGTCTCTATGAGCATTCCAATTGGATCCCCATTTGATGATGAGCTTCAAATGACATTAAAACCCATGATATATGATTCATTTATTGACCATTTCAATAGTCATTTGGATATTATTCAGGGGACCAGCAAGCTGAGCATAACAAAATTATATCCGTTCCCTCTCGGTATCCTTTCCTCTTCTCTATCCCTTAATAGCTTACTTCACTTAATAGGAAGGAGGGGTAGTATGGTGGCTTTAGTGTTTGGAGGACTCTTGTCTGCACACCATTCAGGGAAAGCATGAATGCAAAACAACTTCATGCTGTCTTCCGAGGATAAAGACTCTAGGGTTTGGATGTCATAAGGAGGCGGCATAGCTTCTGCAACTTTTCTATTACGTGTTATGAGCATGATCTTCATTTTAGATTCCTTTTCCAATGGAAAACCAATTTTCTCCAAAACATCCTTGTGCCACACGTCATCCAGAACAATTAAACAACGGTGGTCTTTTAAATGTTGATGAATTTTTTTTATAACATCCTCTGTCTGATCTTGATTTTCATTCACTCGAAGTTTGATTTGGCTGCACATCTCTAGCAACACTTGTTCAACTACAAAGCTGTGTGATAAAGCCAGCCATACCAAGTAGTCAAAACCATGTTGGACCCTTTCGCTTTTGAATAGATTTTGAGCCAGAAGGGTTTTACCGAGCCCCCCCATACCTACAAGGGAAATGAATTGACATCCATCTTTCTGCAATATCAGATTTGTAAGGAGACAAATATGATCTCCCATGCCTACGATATTCTGTGATTCTTTAGTAAGAGCGCTGGATCTTTCTCTCTGGTCTTCTAAATTATCAGCATTGAATGCATGAAGTTGCGTCACTGACATATGACAGGTGTAATTGTTGAGTCTCTCGCTTAACAAGGAATCTCTTATGTATGTTTGTACTATATTCATTTTGATTATGCTAATGAGAATTAAATTGAAGAGCTGTGTGCTTTGTTTCGTCCCATCCTGTTCCATTTTGTTCTGCTCTGTTTCATCTGTGCTGTTCCATTCTGTAAACTCTGCCTCTCTCTAAACTATTCTTCTCTACTATTCCATCTCTCTCTTCCCATCCATTCAGCTCTGTAATTCCACATCTTGAAGCATAAGCTGAAAACCATGAAGATACCTCTTGGTTTGATTCTTTTGTAAGCTCAGCAAGAGACTTAGCTATATTAAAATTACCTTCATGGAGGAAGGCAATAAACAAATCACGACCTCTATGCCCTATGCGATGCACATAATCATCAATGTCATTTGGCAAATCAAAACTAAGAACATGAGCAACTTGTGGAAAATCAAGACCACGAGCAACAACATCTGTAGCAACAAGAATAGGAGTGAGCCCAATCTTGAAAGACCTCAATGTTTTCTCACGCTCTTTTGGCTTCTGTCTCCATGAATACTGGTTGTTGGAACAGTGGAAACCTATTGGAACACAACCAATATTCCAATGAATCAAATCCCTTTTTTGTTTCCACGAACACCAATGTCAAAGAATTCTTGCCTGCATAAATTTCAAACATAGTTGTAACAACAAGGGGACTAGGACTACTTAAGCGACTTGGTACAGGCTTCAAGGAAGTACAGTACTTAGGTTTCTCATTTTCCAATACAGCTCAATCTCTTTAGTTTTTTGACCAGGAATGCACCCAGGAATCAGTGAGCAGTGGTCGGTCTTCTAGCAGATTGGCAGTACAAACGAAAGAAAATATGTCTACTAATTATTTACTTTGAAAATGAACGTAGTCACTGCATTGAATTGAATGGAATAATGTGGGGTCTGAGTGCCAATAACAATACAAACTCGTAAAGCCTGGTAATGATATTCTCAACATGCAGGAAAAAGGAAACATCCATAGCAATCATTCACAAATATAGTCTTGGTCATACAAGTTAAATTTTGGGCTTATAACGATCTGATTTTGCAAGTTAGTTTGATCATTGCATTATTATTTTGACAGCAATATCCAAACCTAAAGAAGATTCTCTAAATATTTTTATTTCCTAGTGTGCTCGAGAAAATTGAATATTCTATATATATGTTCAACAAATATTCAATCTACATAAGAAATCAATCAGCCCTATGGAAGAAAGTTTTTAGATCAAAGCAAAAATAACATATTTCAGTTCTAGACAGAGTACGCTGACAGAAAGGAAAGGATTTGAGTACTCCCTATACAATGATTTCAACTAGTGATCATCGCCTTGTAATAAAAATATTGATAATAATAAAGTTAGGCCATAGGTCGAAGAATAGTCAGCATAGGAACTGTGCACTAATAATGCTTGGCAATGCCCGGGATAGAGCATGAATTGAATTTCAAGCTCTTGGTAGATTAAATATTGTTGTATAATAGATTTTCAAATATTAGAAATGGGACCATTAAGACTGATCATGGTACTAGACGATCCCATTGATAGATCATAGGACAACCAATAGTTCGTGTGAATATATAACAGATGAGTTTTATTCATCTGCATATATATGTTCAACACTCGAAAGAAAGTAATTATAGCAAATTTTGAAGTTTGAAGGGAACAATACTTACCGGAGTCAAACAAGCGTGCCATCTACCTTCAAAGTCCAGTCTCAAGTTAAATAGTCTTGTTTTACCAGGGCACTTCTCACAAGTTCCGTGGCCCATATATCAAACTATTGTATTTACAACTTCATCTAAATGGATGATCAAAACAACACACTGATCAATATTCATACATAACAATGACGACTCAGAACAACTATCATTATTTTATGGATAGGTTGTTGCTTTGTACTGTCTCTCTTTAACGTCATTATAGGAATTACATGTTGGCAAAAATAAATATGACATGTCTATCAAATGTCATTATAGGAATTACATCTTGGATAGGGGTGTTTGTCAAATTTAACCCCTTTAATGTCATTATAGGAATTACATCTTGGAAAGCTAGCGACTGCTAGCTTTCCTTGTAACATAAGCATGCGTGTCATGCTAGAAGAAATGCTTATGCTAGAAGGAAATGTAGCATTCGTTCAAAATATAGTACATTGCACAAGCTCAAGGTATAAGCTATCAACCACCAATCACCATGGACTGGGTTTTTATATTGGAAAGCTAGCGACGGTTAGCTTTTTTCTAGCATAACCATGTGTGTTTATGCTAGAAGGAAATGCTTATGTTACAAGGAAAGCTAGCAGTCGCTAGATTTCCTCGATCTTTTGCCATGTTCTTATTTCAAAATAGAGCACATGGAACAAGCTCAAGGTATAAGCTAGAAACCACCGATCACCATGGACAAAGTTTTTGTATTGGAAAGCTAGCGACTGTTAGCTTTCCTTCTAGCATAAGCATGTGTGTTTATGCTAGAAGGAAATGCTTATGCTACAAGGGAAGCTAGAAGTCGCTAGCTTTCCTTGATCTTTTTCCATGTTCTTATTTCAAAATAGATCACATGGCACAAGCTCAAGGTATAAGCTAGCAACCACCAGTCACCATGGACAGGATTTTTATATTGGAAAGCTAGCAACTGATAGCTTTCTTTCTAGCATAAGTATGTGTTATTATCCTAGAAGGAAATGCTTTTGCTAGAAGGAACGCTAGCAGTCGCTAGCTTTCCTTGATCTGATGCCATGTGCTTATTTAAAAATAGATCACATGGCACAAGCTCAAGGTATAAGATAGCAACCACCAATCACCATGCCCAGGGTTTTTCTACTCGAAAGCTAGCGATTGCTAGCTTTCCTTCTAGCATAATAATGTGTGATTATCCTAGAAGGAAAGCTAAGAGTTGTTGTTTTTCCTTGATCTTGTGCCATGTGCTTATTTCAAAATAGAGCACATGGCACAAGATCAAGGTATAAGCTAGCAACCACCAATCACCATGCCAGAGTTTTTCTATTGGAAAGCTAGCGACTGCTAGTTTTCCTTGTAGGATAAGCATGTGTTCTTATGCTAGAAGGGAAGCTAGCAGTCGCTAGCTTTCCTTGATCTTTTGCCATGTGCTTATTTCAAAATAGAGAAAATGGCACAAGCTCAAGGTATAAGTTACCAGCCACCAATCATGATGCCCAGGGTTTTTCTTCTGGAAAGCTAATGAGTGCTAGCTTTTCTTCTAACATAAGCATGTGTGCTTATGCTAGAAGGAAATGCTTATGCTAGAAGGAAAGCTAGTAGTCGCTATGTATTAGTAGTCGTTAAGCTAGGAGTCGCTTATAATTCCATAAACTTCTACTATGTATTAGTATACTAATAGTGGCATCAAGTAGCATTGCTTGAGATTTTGTATTACTCGAGTTCCATATAGATGTTATTCTTCACTAGTCCACAATATAGGTTTAGATGACACCAAATAACTATTTTCGAGAGTACTTAAAATAGGGATGACTCCAATCAAGGATATTTGAATTTACTTTGAACAATTGATACAAAAAATAAATCTTAGTGAGCCATGATTATACAAGCTTGCATGATCAATCATGGTTGGATTCCAACCTACTTAATAACTACCTTCAATACTATTACAAGTTCTTAAGTATGGAAAATTTTTAAACATTTTTACAAGTTTTTCTAAGAATAGTTTTGTGTTTGTATTAAGATTATATACATTGATAACCAATCTTGTTTGGATTACTCTTTGTAGCTCCATCATAATTTATATGTAAAGTCCCTTTTGGCAGTGGGGACTAAATGGTGGGGAACAATGTTTAATTTGCACAACAAAATGATGCTATACCCTTTTTAGCTATTACAAGTATATTATTTTTTTGTAGATTGTGTTTTTCCTAAAATATAAGAGCACACTTTACATGGTTTAACCTTAACTACAAATTATAATTCAATTGTGTGTTACAAAATTTATAGGAGCGATAATGGAAAGTATAATTTTCACAAAAGGGGACTATGTTGACCTCCTTGTTAATGGTCAAGTTATTGGGCTAGGAAAGGTTGAATCTATATAAGTTGGAACTTATTATGGTGGAGCAAGGGTTGTTGCAGGTTATGTTATGGTTTTGATAATTGATGCCAGTCAACCACATTTGATTGTGGAATATGTCGATGAAGGGGACACACATCCATGGAGGACTACAGATTTGAGGCACACCATAGGTAAATCAAATACCAAAGCATGTGTTAAGAGTTATTCATAGTTTATT
>LPNX010494959.1:32662-51084 GCA_001517045.1 Pseudotsuga menziesii
AACCAATATTTAACATGGAAATTACAAATTCCAATGCTTTGTCTAGATCGACATAACTTCTCACTCCATCAAACTTGGATAATCAAGTTCAATAATACATTTAAAAGCATCATCTTCTAGATACGATCTATTAAAACGATAATGTTGGGCTAGCTAATTCGTATTCTTTTCACTATAATACATTCAAACACTTCATGAATATATATTATAATAAAATAAAATAAACTGTACTACTTTGTTTCTATTCCAATTCATAACAAAATTATTTATTTTGATCATTAAAAAACACGCCTAGACTTATAAAATATTTTCTTTTGACATCTCTAAAATGTTGCCAATAAAAATTACCAATAAAAGTTCATAATAATTTGATTTTGATTGTTAAATGACACACAAATACTTATAAAATATTTTGATTGTTAAATGCACTACCAATAAAAATTCATAATAATTTGATTTTGATTGTTAAATGACACACAGATACTTATAAAAAAAATTGATTGTTAAATGCACTTTTAATAAGTTTAGTGGGTTTTCACTTTTGTATTTGTAAGAAACAAAAATGTACTTCAATGTTTCTTTTCTAATTCATTGTTTTCAAATGTACCACACTTCTCGATCCATCAAACTTGGTTAATGGAGTCCAGTAAAGCACTTACAAGCAACATATTATAGACTGTCTATAAAAACTTTATTATGGGAATAGCTAATTAATGTTTTTTAATGTAATATGTTCAAACATTTCAAAAATAAATACTGGACAAACAACATATTATAGACTTTGTCTATAAAAACTTTACTATGGGAGTAGCTAGTTAATGTTTTTTGAATGTAATATGTTCAAACATTTCAAAAATAAATACTGGACACTTGCAATAACTAGAATGGGTTTTCCCTCTTTCTTCATGTATTTGAAAAAAAACCAATTGTACTATAAAATTTGTATTCTAATTAATAATTATTTTTGACCTTAATTGGTATACTTAGACTTTATCCAATACAATATTTTCTCTTGTTGGCTCTAAAATAGTGCCAACCACATATCATAATATATAGTATTGAATAATGAATATTTCTTTAAATGTTAGATGATTATATTTATATTATAAAAAGGAATCTAGGCTTAACCAATCAACATAATCCAAAGTAATAATTGATAGTTAACAATGTCCAAAACATGTAGAAACGTGTGGGCCCATAATAATCCCATAAAATGAAGGGAAAAAGTGAAGTGCCTAAGTACCTATTCTGCTATATACTTGACAAAAATGTCCTAAGGCATACAATAGACAATACATATAAAGGGAAGAAAATAAAATAGAGTATGACCTAATTTTCCATGTTGTTGCTCGTAGATATGTTATTGATTATTTTTCTAGTCAATATTCTAAAGATTATTAGGGGTAGTGTCATCATCCACAAGTACAATATTACAATGACTATAGGAGCTAATACGTCTTCATGGTATTAGAGGTTTCACCTAATTCCTAGACATTTCCAGTTCTCGTTGTCTCTTGAAGTTGAGCAAAACCCCCCATGTTCTAGCCACCCATTATCAAGATTGAGAATTACTAAGTTAATATGCCAATACATAAATTTGTTATAGTAACAAACACATTGACTGTTATGTCATTAAATAGCTTTCTAGGTCACATTAAAATGGCGACAATCTCTTACTAATATGGTAATTCAACACATGCACAATATATGCTTTATCAAATTATAAATAAAATGGTTAATGCTTTCAACATACAAAGAATTCCATTAGATAAATTAATAGTTAAGAAATATTAATACAAATTACAAATTATAATAATAAAATAATGTAAAGAATCTAAGTTTAAGCCTAGGAAGATATGCTTCAACTTAATATAAATTTGATTTTATATATCTTATAATGATAATATTGTAAAAAAATGGTGAATATATAGATTGAAATGAGTGAATTAAGTAATTTTTTGGTTTTTCATTTTTTGAAAACTCAATCTTGTTGAAGTTCTAAATTCTAGATCCGTACTCGACAATACATATAAAGGGAAGAAAATAAAATAGAGTATGACCGAGTTTTCCATGTTGTTGCTTGTGTATATGTTACTAATTGTTTTTCTAGTCAATATTCTAAATATGATTAGAGGTAGTGTCCTCATCCACAGGTTCAATATTACAGTGACTATATGAGCTAATAATTTTTCATGGTATTAGAGGTTTTAGCCAATTCCTAGGCATTTCCAGTTCTTATTGTTTCTTGAAGTTGAGAAAAAATCCCCATGTTCTAGCCACCCATTATCAACATTGGGAATTAATAAGTTACTATGCCAATACATAAATTTGTTACAGTAACAAACACATTGACTGCTATATCATTAAATAACTTTGTAGGTCACTCTAAAATGGAGACAATCTCTTACTAATATGGTAATTCAACACATGCACAATATATGCTTTATCAAATTATAAATAAAATGGTTAATAATTTCAACATACAAATAATGCCATTAGATAACTTAATAGGTAAGAAATTTCTTGCAACATCTATTGTTCATGAGATGAGGTAAACCTTGATCAACTCAAACATTAATACAAATTAAAAAATTATAATAATAAAATAATGTAAGGAATCTAAGTTTAATATTAGGAAGATATGCTTCAACTTTATATAAATTTGATTTTATATAGCTTATATTGAATATATTATAAAAAAATGGTGAATATAAAGATTGAAATGAGTGAATTAAGTAATTTTTTGGTTTTTCATTTTTTGAAAACTCAATCTTGTTGAAGTTCTAAATTCTAGATCCCTTGTATAATTCCAAATTTAATGAAATATGTGTTACTGGAGTGTTCCCTTTGCCTCTAAAATATGAAATAGACCCAAGTTGTAACATGTATAAAAGCAATTTATGAATCTTACAAATTATTTAAACTATTTTAAACTTAATTCAAAAAATTAAAATATTAAACTTACAATTCCACCACCACCCTCTAGTGGAGTCTTCCCTTTGCCTTGAAAAGATCGAAGAGACCCAAGCTGCAACATACATAAAAGAAATTTACGAATGTCAAAAATTATTTAAACTATTTAAACTTATATATCAGAGAACAACTCAATTATGCAAAAAATTACCTCGGTGCCAATATCCACATCCATCAGAGAACCTATAACTTCACCGCCAATTTCAATATGTTCTCTTCCCTTAAAATTTAAATTTTATTAATAAATAAATCATAGTGAAAGAAAACAAAAACTAAGCTTAAGCAATTAACTTAAAAAAAACAAAACAAAAAAATCATTAGCTCACAATAGATGGAAAATCATCAAAAAAAAGTTCGAATCTAAAGAAACGTGCAAGGATAAGTCAAATTAACAATAAGATACATAGTTAAACTTTAAAAAAAAAAAAAGATAAGATATCTTTCAAAAATAAATATAAATATGGAAGTAATAAATATACCTCTCCAAAATGGTCTTCTACATTTGCAACATTTTGACTAGCGGAGACTCTAAAATTATGTTCATTCAACATTCGAGAAAACTGTAACCTGTAAACATTTATGTAATGTATTTATTACTATACATCAAAAAAGAATAATATCATACATAGATATAATGTAACAAAAAGATCAATTCAAAATAAATAAATAAAGTTAATAGATTGAAAGTACACAAACCTCTCCTATACTTGACGTGTCATTAGATATGACATCTGAAGCTATGTAACAACAAACCTTGGCATAAGCCTTTAGATATTCAATGCACATACAATCTAACTCATCATTTGTTTTGTAAACAAATTTTTTCCAAATAGTGTCTCGAGCCCTCTCTCGACTCAATCCAACATCAACTCCTACAAATGTCGAAGTTAAACCTTGAAAAACATTATGCCTTGCGGTTGTCCCAACTTGTGTTGTGGGCTCCATCTGATTTGTAAGCCACAACCCTAGGTGGACGAGATATCTGAGGTGGAGGTCGAAGAGTAGTGGGATCTCTAAGAGAACCTTTTTGGTTGTATATCTTCCCCTTTCTAACACCATAAAACTCACAATGAATATCAGTATAGTCTAAATTTATATTAAAAAAAAATAAGCATAAAAAAACCTAGCAAAATAATTAGGAACCTCATCATTCCATGGAAACAAAACCATAGGATAAAGGGAATCGAACATATAAATAATGTGCAAGTTCAGGGTTCTTAAAATATTGTGTTTTCAATGCTTTACGCTTTAGTCCCTCTTTGAAGTTAAAATTGAGTTGGCTTGTTCTCGAGTCACTCTATCCTTCACATCAACCAACTTTTCTAGACCCATCACCTGTGCCTTTCTTGTCTGCATCAAGTTCACAAAACCATATGTTTTTGGTCCAATATCTTCATATACCTCAATGAATTTTTGTAATGATTGCAAAACCATATCTATACTTTGTTTATTCTCTGGAGCCAGATCCAAACTAGAAAGATCATGTTGTAGCTTGTCATAGTGAGCTCTGCAACTTTCAAGGGTCATTTGTTGAAGACCACTTTCCCATGGAAGCACCTCGAGTAAATCAGATGGATAAGTTGTAATGGGTGTACAACCCTCAACTAGTTGAACATATTGCGTCCTAGCTCGACTTGTTCTAGCCTGTGTAGGATAATGAGCCTCTTGTGAACCTTGCTCTGCATCCACACTTGTCTCCTGTACTCGATTTTCCTCCCTCTCTAGAAAACTACGTGTCGCTTCCGACCCATGCTTTGATACAAATACAACTAAAATTATGTGTAAACACGTACAAAATTTGTGTACACACAAAAATACAATTTATACATGTATTAAAAGATTAATGTTCATACCAACAGAAGGTCGAGATCGACGTTCACCCACAGAGGATAAGGGGGAATCATCTCTACCCCTATCACCTCTCCGATGATCGGATGAATGTGAACTGTACAATAAGCTTGAATCCCGAGGTGGAGTGGACAATAATCGATTATGAGTTGGGACACCAACTCCTGAATAATGTGATGACCTCCTATGCTTTTGTCTCAAAAAATGTTCTATTTCCATTTGATACGATATCTACAAGTTTACACAAATATCAACTCATAACATATTCAAATTATACATGTTAATTCCACAAATTCAAAGACATCGCTACTAAAACAACTAAGTTTTTAATAAAGACCTAGATTTACCTAATATTATCTAATAGTTCTTAAAATGAATATAGCTAATATATTGTTGGATGTATGAAGAATTAATGTGTCAATATTTGCATTTTCGATGTTTTAAATAAATGGAACCAATATGGTCAAATATTAAGTGAAGGTTACATTTCGTTATGTGAGTTATTAAAATATCAAATAAGTTATTAATTTTGGATTTAAATTAAGATTTAACATGTTGGAGGTGAGGAGCGAAGCCAGAAACATCGACCTCCTTCTCCCCTAACTATTTCATTTCTTCACCTCCAACATGTTAAATCTTAATTTAAATCCTAAATTAATAACTTATTTGAAATTTTACTAATTTAAACATAAATGATATCTACAAATATTTTAATCGTCCCATAGAATCATAAAAAATTGTTCTCGATTTGAAACTGGTACCCTTTTACTGAAAAAAATCCTATTTTTCCATGAACACAGAAGCAAAAAGCTCTAAACACCATGAGAGGATTGTACAATATATTTTCATTAAGTGATTGAAAAAAGTAAACCACTTACAATAACTATTTTTTCAAAATATTAATTTTTTTCTACATACCTATAAATATAATCATCAAACAAGGTTGTCCATGAGGACAGAGTTCAAGAACTCCATCCACATGAACTATATCTCATGAAAGATAACAAGTGTTCATCCAAGAAACGGTGACAATTCATGGTATTATGTTTCACAAGTTTTCCATGTTGCAACCTAATGAAAAATAATACCCCAAATCATCCCCATTATTAGCCAACACTTATTAGCTATTTTAGAGTTAGTGAATTGAAAGTGGCTAAGTCAATGCAAAAAAGAAAGGTAATAAGTTTGACTAAATAAACTAGTTTGATAATTGTACCGTATCAACCATGTATACTATTTACTACGTATAATATATAATATTTATTAATGTTGTCTAATGTTTAGTCATGTTTAATGTATAATGTTTATTAATAAACATGAATTATTATCAAATGTTATTAATACATATGGAATGTGAAATGTTTCATGCCTAATGTTATTAATGTTTAATTACTAATAAATCCAATTATTTACACATAGCTAAATTAATAAAAATTCACCAACCATTTCGCAATTGCTAAATCGATAAACAAAAATTTAATTCCAAACAAAAAGATGTTGCACTCTGTCCATTTGGACAGAATTCATGCACTATGTCCACATGGGCAGAGTTCATGCGCTCTGTCCACATGGACAGAGTGCATGAACTCTATCCACATGGAGAGAGTTCATGCACTCTATCCATGTGGATAGAGTTCATGAACTCTCTCCATTTGGATGTTTAGGTGCGGTTAGAGAAAAGCTCGATCAAGATAGAAACTCAATCGAGCTTTTCAAAACATTAACTAAAAAAATATTCAAGTGCCCATATTTGTGTGTGCACACAAATATAGACACCCAAAAAATTCTTTAATCAATGTTTTTAAAATCTTGTATTGTTCATGGGAACAAGGTCTTCGAACTCAATTAGATTCAAACATAGAATTATATTATCATAAAATTAAATAAAATATAATTTCGACTAGAAGAATGATACTTATGGATAATAATACATACCTTGAAGAAGAAACAAGTAAAAGCATGACTACTTCCACTTCCTATAGATATATGTGTAGATATTAGTCATGGAGTAATTGGAGTTATAGATGTGATCAATCATATCTATAACTCCAATTACTCTGCGACCCATATCTACAAATGAATATAAATGACCATTCTTTTTTTTTATTAGAATGCATACCTATTTATTTTTTGCTACTAAAATACACCGAAAAAACCAATCTCGAGCTTCCAAAGACAAACAACAAAGGAAGCAAAATGAAGCCGACCACCGAAAAAATGAACGACACGTGCCAACAATGTACAAAAATTAGAAAATTAACAAAAAGATAAAAAAATATGAGAATTGATGTGCAAATTGATCATGGAAAATGAAGTTTTACATTGAGAGTTAGTAATGTAGATGAAATTCACATAATCGGAACATGAAACTCCAAAAAGAATTGTTTAGACAAATTTCCATCACAAACGATAATAGAGAGAGATATTAACGTGGATTCACATCACAAAGAATCACTTAAGTTAACTATACATAAAAAAATACCATTTGAATACAATTTAATGCAGAAATATTTAAGATAAAATATTTACTTGGAAAAACAAAGGCTAGATCTAGCTCTCGAACCAAATTCCAAGCTCCACGTCCAATGTCGTGAATAGACTGCCAAATCCATAGATTCTACAACACATTCAAAGGGTGGTCAAAATGGATGGTGACACGGTGTTAGTAGTGACATGGAGCTGAAAGAGGAAGGGTGGTCAAAAATAGGTGGGGCAGCTACAAGCGGGGCAGGGAGGGTTGCAGGGAGACCTCCACAACAGGTGGGGTGATGACAAGAGGGTACCTCCACGACAGACGAGGTGACAATAGGCGAGGTAAGGAGGGGACTGTAGCAAGCGGAAAACAACAAATGTGGGCTACAGCTGACCTTTCAAGTAGAATAATTTTTCGGTCGAATAACTATTCGACTGAATAATTATTCGAATGAATAAACATAGAGCCACTAGTCAAAATTACCGGCTGACTGTGTGAAAAAGATGTCTCCATCAATTTAAATGGTTCACCGTTAAACATTATTCTGCCGAATAAAAAATTTATTATTCGGCCAAAAAACTATAGGTATTCGGCCAAATAACTTCCTCTATGTTGCTCGAGCACCCGATTCTCACGGAAGTGTTACCCAACTTCACATTTTCACCTAAGAGACATCTAGAAAGTTTCTGTAATATATGGATGAATGTTGTATTGGCTAAAATAGTTGCATGATTATATATTTATGCATAAATAATTTTCCATTATGAATATGCCTTATGAAATGTTTCTAACCATACAACTAATGCATTTGACTTGAAGGAAAGATCGCATATATTCTCCTACAAGAAAATAAGGATGAGAATTGTTCCAAAGAACAAGTGACGAGAGTTTGAGAAATAATACAAGATGAAGAATAATATGATGATACTTTCAAAGAAAGAAAGAGGTCTCAAAAATAGTGCAGTTATGTGACACTATTGAGCGACATCATTTATGCAGAACCTTCCAGCTATGAAGAAATTGCCAAGAAGAAAGGGAAGGAGTGCACCAGTTCAAGAACAATGATGTCTATCATGCATTATCAAGACCTGAAGGGAAGTCCGTAGTATCTTCCATATGGATCTACAAGTTCCAACATGCAATAGATGAAAACATCATGGGATATGAGGGAAGATTCGTAGCACGAGGATTCTTACCGAAAGAAGGCATAGACTATGAAGAGACATTTGCAGCCAGTGGGAGTTGAAATAAATGTCATTCACACACATGTGTGCAAATTAAAGAAGGACTTGTATGAGATCTGAAGGCACACATGGGATAACAAATACATGAGGACCTTGAAGATCATCTAGAGTGATGAAGATCTTAACCTTTGCTACAAGGTTGAAGATGATATCCTATAGACAATGACAAGCTCACAGGTGGGTGTGAGAAGAAATTTTGAAAATATTCAAGATAGAGGATCTTTGTATCGAGTGACCCTAGATGGATACATATGATATTAGTAGTAGAGGAAGTTACTTGTCACTTCAGTACAGAATGTTTCAATGCATAGAGTATGAAAGGTAGAGGGAAAATGATGCTTTGCTTTAGAGAGAGTGACTGCAGAAGATCCAGAGGTTTAACATGGTACAATAGGATGGACATATTACTAATCACTCTAGGCTTTACTGAGAGTAAAGCATATTCCAACCTTTACTTAAAGGTTGAAGGTGTAATATGAGTGATGCTCCTATTATATGTCGATTACTTGTTACTAAAAGAAAGGAGGAACTCATTAAATTTCCAAGAAGGAGACTTGCTACCGAGTTCGAGATGAAGGACTTGGATATGATGCACTAATTTCTAGGCATGGAGTTGTCGTAGAATGTGGATGGAATATCCCTGGGACAAAGTGAAGTATGCAGTGGATACCCTGAAGAGGTTCGGGATGATGGACTGCAAGGGCATGACAACACCTATGGAATCGAACATGAAGCTATTGAGTGATGCTTCATCAGAGTTAGTTGATGCCACATTGTATTCTTAGATTATTGGGTCCTTGATGTACCTGAAGAATACGAGACCAGATATTTTCTTTTCTGTGAATGCGTTTAGCTAGTTCTTAATGGATCTAAGACATGTTCACCTGATGGTTGCAAAGTATGTAGTGAGGTACCTAAAGGGTGCAATTGATTGTGGGCTCAAGTATGAGGAGAATCAGAACATTAACCTACAGGGTTATGTGGATTTGGATTGGGAAGGCAGTGCCATTGAGAGGAAGAGCATTTTGGGGTGCTGCTTCAGTATGGGATCATGTTTGATCTCTTGGTTTAGCAAGAAGCAGTCCTGTGTGGAACTTAGTAGAACTGAAAAAGAAAAGGAGCAGTGAAGCTTTAGTTTTTTATCCATATCGAGACCTCTTGAAAGAGGGAGTATGAATTCTAGAATAGACGATGAGGCAGGTTGTCTGAGCATAAAATCCTGAAGAAGCTTATAGGTTGCTCATACATAAACAGTCATGTAGGTTGTCCTAGGACGTAATTAGTCCTGGTGAAGCTCGCAAGTTATCCTTGGATTTAATAGTCCCTAATGTAAATTCTATGCTAGAAATGGCCAGAGTGAAGTATGAATACTTCAGGGAGAATATTGGTGTTCTTCTGATTAAGGTTCCCTCCAAGGGGAAGTGATGAGTCTGTGTCCCTTTCTGACATGGTGGTAGGATTGGTTCGTCCCATGGTTAGATGTAACTGTTGTGCCTTTCTAACGTGGTGGTAGGATCGGTTCCTCCCATGGTCAGGTGTAAGTGTTCAGCCTTTCTGACATGGTGGCAGGATTGGTTCCTCCAATGGTTAGATGTAAGTGATGTTCCTTTCTAACATGGTGGTAGGATTGGTTCCTCCCATGGTCAGATGTAAGGGCATATCCTTTCCCTCAATGGTAGTAGTTGTGTCATACCATGCCGGTGGATGTAAGTGCAGAACCTTTCCCTAGATTGTAGTAGGTGTGTTCTACCATGACAGTGGATGTAAGTGCGGAGCCTTTCCCCATATGGTACTAGGTGTGTCCTACAATGCTGGTGGATGTATGTGCAGAGCGTTTCCCTGGATGGTAGTAGGTGTGTCCTACCATGTTGATGGATGTAAGTGCAGATCCTTTCCCTCGATGGTAGTAGGTGTGTCTTACCATGCCAATGGATCTAAGTGTTGGGGCCTTTATGTGGATGGTAGTAGGTGTTTCCTACCATGCCAGTGGATATAAGTGTTGGAGCCTTTCTTGGATGGTAGTAGGTGTTTCCTACCATGCCAGTGGATGTATGTGTTGGATCCTTTCTCGGATGGTAGTAGGTGTGTCCTACCATGCCAATGATATAAGTGCTGAAGAAGAAGACCTACATGGAGGCTAGGCCTACAAACCAATATGAAAAAGGGTTGGCTCTGTAGAACATCCTATGATGAGTATAATTGAGAGATAGCACCATTTGCTCGAGATTGCGGGAGAAGTGATGATGATCCAACTTTGATGATGATCCAGTTATGAATACTTGTGCTAATGAACTGTGTCAAGAGAATAGATTCCTAGTAAATAGGGAGTGTTGATGTATTTTTAACTTTGAAATGTATTCACTTGTATATCTTATATTGTACCATGACATTCCTGTTGGGAGAATCATTTGTATTTTCATTGTACCCCAATGTTCCTATTGGGAGAATAGTTAATATAATAAATTCATGTAAAGTCATAAAGGTTAATCCTCCTTTTGTTGATCGTAGGGAAAATTCCCCACAATTGAGGGCCACTAGGGTTATTAGACTCTCCTAGTGAATTTGGCCCTCGTAAGTAATTGTGAAGTCGGAAACTAGTATAAATAGAGAGTGAACATCTCTATTGGTAACACAGACTCACTCAACTATAGTGCATGAGTGAGAGAAGAGGAGCTCCCATATGTGTGTGAGAGAGAAAAACTATCAGATATCATATTTATGTCTTTGGGTTTTACTTTTTCCATTGGTGCTCATTCTATCTCTAAGGAAGTTGCGGGGTTTTCTCCTTTATGGTTTCCCCGAGGAAAACTCTTTGTGTCTCTTGTCTCTTGTGATTATTGTTGTGCATGTCATTCTCTCATATAAGATCCTAATATCAGATTGACTAAATGATAAAAATATAAAAAATTTTCCTCCATAAACCATGTACATAGCCTTGAAACTAAAATCCAGTGCTAATTATTTTCTTAATTATCCCCCAACTGTCTCCTGAATTCCATATATTTGATAAAAAATTAATTTGTGGTTCTTGGATTCATCATCAATTTTCCGTAAATGATCCTTAGAAGCTACATTTAATACCTAATTCCTAATATTCTCCAATTCACCATAGTCAATGCCTCAACACCAAAACCTTGTCCTCACAATTTTTTATTGGTGACCATATCCTCACCTGTAGCTAAGGTTACCCTCAATATAACATCTATGGTGGTTTAAGGTGATGTATTTTGGCCAATATGGGCCTTGAATATTCATTTAATTCCTAAGGTTCAAATTTCCTCTACTAACCTTCTTCAAGGACCCATGACCCATCATTAATGCTAGAAACCTTTTAATGGATCCCATATTCTCTCTTAGGGATCAAATATTTGTAAAAGAGGTTACATGTGGTTGTCAAATTCCTCATTCATGTCCCTCAAGACTTATAACCTACCTTTAGGGATTAATTCCTTATCTCCCCCACTTCACCATGGTCAATGCACTAGTATGAATACCTAGTGTTCTAAACATACTAATGGTGCCCATATCCCAATTTGAAAGAAAATGTTAATCTTGGGAGGTTAAAAGTTGTGGCTAAAGGTGTTGTCATTGAATTAGGATACCTACAAGCTTACTTTATATCCTAAGGCTCATATTTCTCAATTAACAATGTCTAGGTATCCATAATGCATATTTAGTTCCTAAAATATTCTA
The DNA here is from genome assembly GCA_001517045.1 of Pseudotsuga menziesii. NCBI lineage: Eukaryota > Viridiplantae > Streptophyta > Pinopsida > Pinales > Pinaceae > Pseudotsuga > Pseudotsuga menziesii. The sequence goes on from LPNX010494959.1 coordinate 44,894, forward strand.
ATGTTCCCCACATAACCACGAAAAGGGAAAATATCCCACAAAGACGTCATTTGTAGTGGATTGATTCCTTTCCCATGAAATTTCAAATTTACAAGATACCATTTAGGCTTAATGTCCATGTTTAATAACTTGATCTTAAACTAGTCCTCACTAGCAATAGACAATTCTAAAAAATTACACTAGTTGCAATATTCTGACTTGGAGGTGAAGGATTATCCTATGAGTTTATGTGTGATGGCTAAGCACATTTTCATTGGAATTGGATGCACAAAATAATCCCTTTTAGTCAAAGGCCCATTTTCCCTCCCAATATTATGTTGAGTCTTTTGTGAATGATACCTTTTCCTTCAAAAGTTATACGAGTCTTAATATCCCCACTTGGAGGCCAAATATTCACTCAATAGGACATGTGTTTTGGTTCAAGATATCCCTCTTGAGAGGTCATTTGTGGGGGACTCATGTGTTGTTCCTAAATGTAGGTTCTTATAAGATGGTATGACATGTGTAGTGGTTTATGGTGTTCATGGCTGCACATGCCTAGAATCTTCCTTTAGTTGTCCATCCCTGGTTTTCCTCCGTGAGCCATGTCAAATGCCTTAATATGCATACAATATAGTGCTAAAATTACTCTATTTGGATCCCATATCTTGACTTTTAAGAAAATGATACGCTTGGGAGATGCTATGACATAGATTTAAGTTTTCATTCATAGCCCTAGATTAAGTAAATATTCCTTTATGTTCTATGTATTAAGATTCCTTGAAATAGTATAAAAAGGGCCTAGTACTAGGTAGCCAAAAACCTCTTTATATCATTGATCATCTCTATTATATCTTCTTTAACCTCGAGGCACAGATTTAAGGCTCATATTTCTTCCCAAGCCCATGTCAATAACCCTAAGACCCATACAAGATATTCCAAACCTCATAATGTCACCCATATTCAAGCTTAATGATTAAATATATCCACAGTGGGTCATGTATGCTTGAATGGTTCATGAGTACCACAAAAGCGTAAGAATCGCTAGAGTCTTCCTTTTTCATTCTCATTTGTTTCGTCAAGCTGTTCGCTCTGTTCAATGGTGAAATTCGTTAACATGGTGGTTTCTGGAGCTGAATGAGCTTAGCTCGTCAGTAGCTCCACTACTATGCGGAGGAAAACTTGCCATTCTACTTTCATATGGAGGTTGGAAGTCCACCTGGAACGTCAATCTGAGCTGCACAAGAAATGAACTAAGGTGTTTATACATTACATTGTACAGGAACACGTCAGGGATTTTAATTTCACGAGGTTGTTTAGCCACACCATGAAATGGATTGCAAGGTTTCCAAAAGGATCTCTACCTTCAGAGTCCTCTTCCGAATTAAGCGTCACCCTCTAACAATTCACTTTTCTAAGTAATTGGTTTCCATGTTTTTAATCATGCTAACTCATTTTCTTTGGTGGTAGATACCAATATCCCAGGTTTTAACTTTGATGTTGCATCTGCGTCAAACTTGCGGTAAACAATAGGCCATTCTAGTTTTAATCTTCTCCTTCGTTGATTATTGGTCTTCATGGAGAGTTGTTGCTTAAACCCTAAGTTCCATTTTCTAAGGAAGGAAGGAAAGGAAGAGAGTCCTCTTCGAAGGGCTTCACATCGAGACCTTGTCCCAACTATATATTTTAGGGGTTTGGATGTTATCTAACCTGGTCGGGCGTCTATACCAGTCAAACGTAAAAAGTTTGTAATAGAAAAAAAATGTCTCTTACTCTAATTGAGGGTACTTAGCCAAAAAGATCTATTTGGATACTCTTAAAGATTTAGTATTCACGATTGAACGGCTACCATTTATAAATATTCTCCAAGTTTATAATGAAATTGTTTCGACTTTGTAAAAAGTAGCTTGAATTCTTGTTTGTACATATTTAGGGCTTAGCCACTATAATTTCTTTAATTTCTCACATTGTTACCCAACATTGGCGATGTTACTCTTCATTTTCATAATTTACTGTTCTTCAACAATGCTGGTTTATAACATGTTATTTTATGGGTTTAAAAAAATAAATCCGTGTGTAGGGCCGTAAACTCTTAGAAAAATGTATACATATTTTATTTGTTGTAGCCACATCCCGAGTCATGAAAGTGCAAAGTTTCACCTCTAAAACTGTAGAAATTTCAATAGATCTGCAACTGCTCATAAATTTTATCTAAATCATGAGACACAAATCTAATCTACTGCATAAAATAGAAAAATCATCACACACAGAAACAGTCTTACAGATAGAGACAGGATATATCAAAAACGGGGAAAGCTTACTGCCCAAAACCCCATCTGCTCTGTTTTTCATAAAAAATGGAAGAGCTAATGTACAATTGCTTCTACTGTACACTTAAATAGTTTTCAGCTGCCGCTTGGAAAGTTTCCTACAGCTGCCGTCCTCTGTCTTGGAAAGTTTCCTCAATTTAATTTAGACAGAAAATTAAATTGAGTTTCTTGCTGCTATTTTCAACACTCCCTCTCAGCAAGAAAGGGATTATCATGAACCCCAATCCTGTCCCTGTGGAATTCAAATTTTCCTTTTGACAAGGCCTTCGTCAAAATATATGCATCTTGTTCCTCTGTCGGGATGTATTGTAGCAATATAATCTGCCTCTGCACACAATCTCGAAGGTGGTGATACCGGATATCAATATGCTTGGAACGATCATGGAAAACTGGATTCTCAGAGAGTTTGATACAACTCTGATTGTCACAGTGAATCACGGTAGGATCCATCAATTGACCAAATAAACCAACAAGAATCTTTCTCATCCAGATAGCCTCACATGCTGCTTGACTTGCAGCTATATATTCTGCTTCTGCTGAGCTGAGTGCCACAGATCTCTGCTTCCTGCTGTACCAAGAAACTGCTGCTGACCCAACACTAAAAATTCCTCCTGATGTGCTCTTTCTGTCCGATGGACTCCCTGCCCAATCTGCATCTGTGAAGCCTTGCAGCTTCACTCCCTCTGTCTGCCTGTACCAAAGACCAAACTGAGTAGTGCCTCTAAGGTATCGTAACACATGCTTTGCTTCCTTCCAATACAGTTTGGTTGGCTTAACCATGGCTTGACTAAGTTGGTTAACAGCATAACATATGTTCGGTCGTGTGTTCACTAAATACATAAGTGAACCTACAAGCTGCCTGTAAGTGGTAGCATCTACTACTTCACTTGAAGTAGCATCCTCCTTCCTCCAGTTTCCTGCAAGAGGTGTCTCCATGGGCTTACTCTTCTCCATGTGAAATCTTTTCAGTATCTCATTGGCATACTTGCCTTGAGAAACAAAAAGTTCTCCATCTCCTTGCCATACTTCCAAGCCTAGGAAATAATGCATGAGTCCCATGTCCTTCATTTCAAATTCTCTTGCAAGATCCTCTTTGCAAGATCTGATCAACTGCTCATCACCGGTTAGAATTAAATCATCAACATATAGCACAATAATCAATAACTTACCTTCAACAACGATATGATAAAGGTTTGCATCTGCTTCACTTTTGGTGAAGCCCAACCCGATGAAATAGTTGTCGATCCTCGTGTACCAAGCACGGGATGCTTGCTTGAGCCCATATAACGCTCGCTTGAGTCTGCACACATGCGACTCTCTGTCAAAGGTCTCAAACCCCTGCGGCTGCTCAATATACACCTCTTCCTCAATCAATCCATTGAGGAATGCTGTTTTTACATCCATTTGGTGGATCTTCCACCCCATCTGCGAAGACAAAGAAAGAATAGATCTAATGGAAGAGTACCTTGCTACTGGAGCAAAAGTCTCCTCGTAATCAATACCTTCTACCTGAGAAAACCCCTTGGCCACAAATCTAGCCTTTGTTTCTCGATGCTTCCGTCTGCTGCATCCTTTACTTTGTAGAGCCATCTTGAACCTACCACTGATTTGTCTGCTGGTCTTGGGACCACTTCCCAAACGCTATTTCTGACAATGGAATCAAATTCCTCTACCATAGCATCAACCCATACTGGTTGCTCTACAGCTTCTTTAAATGAGGGTGGTTCAGTCTCTACACTCTCGCTCACCAGAGCCATGTAGTCAGTGTACCGAATCGGTAACCTTGTCTGCCTACGCTGAGATGTGGGTTGTCCCACATTCTCTCTAGCATCATGCAACAATCTATCAACTTCCCTGGTTTGCTTGCTGCCTTCTCTGGGTTTCTCTGCCTGAGTGGTTGACTCCATTTTCTGCTCCTCTATATGTGGCTGCTCCACATCTTCTTGAGGTTTTTCTTTTGGAACTAAAAGCTCCTCTTCTGATGATATCTGAAGCTCCCTCTCAAGAGAGGAACGCATAGCCTTCTCTTCATCAAATTTTACATCCCTCCTCATAACTGTTTTTCTAAGGGATGGCATGTACACAAGATAGTTATGAGGTGTTTCAGTGTACCCCACAAATATCCCCAACTCAGCTGTCGGTTCAAGCTTCTTCCTTGACTCCTTGGAGACATGACAGTAAACTGATGATCCAAAGATCCTGATGTGTGATACATCGGGCTTCTTCCCTGAAAAAGCTTCTTCTGGAGTGTGCATGCACAAAATCTGATGTGGGCTCCTATTCTGCAAATAGACTGCTGTGTTGCATGCTTCAGCCCACAAATGCAATGGCAGGCCTTGGTCATGCAACATTGCCTTTGCTGCCCCCACAATACTTATGTTCTTCCTTTCAGCCACCCCATTTTGCTGTGGGTTGTGGGGTGCTGTCAACTCTCTTCGAATGCCTTCTTTCGCACAAAATTCTTTGAATGTATTTGACACGAACTCACCTCCATTATCACTTCTGAGAGCCTTCACTTTCCTGCCACTTTCTTTCTCAACAAATGTTTTAAATTCTACAAAATTTGAGAATGTCTGATCTTTCTTCTGCATGAAATAGATCCAACACTTTCTAGAAAAATCATCTACAAATATAACATAATACCTGTGCTTGGCAGTGGAAACTATCGAAAAAGGTCCACAAAGATCCGAGTGGATCCTTTCCAGGACTGCATGCGCCTTGCTGTCCCGTTTATGGAAGGTGGATTTTGCATACTTTCCCAAAGTGCATCCTTTGCATACATTTCGCTAGTTCAAGGCACCATTGGGAAGTCCAGTGGTGATTCGCTGCATGATCTTCAAGGCTCCATGGTGTAGGTGACCAAGTCTTCGATGCCAAAGCTCTCCATCATCTTGGCTCTGCACATTTTCTGCCTTGCTAATTAATGCAGCACAATCTCCAACCTCTAACTTGTAGAGGTTTCTCACGCGGACTCCAATTTGCTTTACTTGCCCCGTGGTTATGTGTCTCAGAAATGCTTTTCCCTGGCTGAATACCACATCATAACCACGGTCTTCGAGCACTGCTACCGAGATCAAGTTCTTCTTCAATCCTGGCACATACATGACATCTTTGAGTCGAAAATCTGATTCTGACTCTCTATGGAAGGTTACAGTGCCTATACCGGTTGCACTGTACCGCTCGTCATCGCCTAGCTCGATATTTATCTGCAGATCCTTCTCCTCCATTTCACTGAAGAAATCTTTGCATCCAGTCATGTGAAAAGATGCACCCGAATCCAAATACCACACGGTACCCATTACTGTGCTGGCCATGCATGCAATGAGTGTGAAATCAAGCTCGAACTGTGAAGCTAGAGCTTCATCTACAGCTGCAGTCTTCTTGCTGGATTTCTTCTGCGGACATCTGGTTGCGTAGTGCCCAAACTCGTGACAGTGGAAGCACTTCACCTTTGACAAATCCTTTTTGCCGTCATGATTAGAATCGGGTTTGGGTTGGAATTTCTTCCCTTTCCCTTTCTTCCCTTTTCCCATCAATGCGAAGTTTTCCTCTTCATCAGCTTTGGATGAGGATCCATCTCTTGTGCTTCGCCTAAATTCTTCCTGCTGAAGATCAGACCATAAGCGCGACCGATCAGGTAGCTTTTCTCGGCCATTTACGGAATCTTGGTAGCTATGCCAACTCTTGGGAAGACCTAGCAATGCTAGACTCACCAAATCATCTTCTGGAATAGTAACTCCAACACCACCAAGCTCATCAGGGCACTGTGTGAGCTTGCTCACATACTGCGGAATAGTATCGTTCTTCTCCATCTTGATCTTTCGAAGTTTATCCTTGAGTGCCAGCTTTCTCTGGTCACTCTGATTCTGGAATAACTCTGTC
>LPNX010494959.1:73589-111487 GCA_001517045.1 Pseudotsuga menziesii
TCGAACCTCATTACTATGGGTATACACAATAATTACTATATATGTATACATGTATAGTAAGTATATATAAGGGTTCTTATTTTAACCGTTCCCATTCTTGAATGAGGATGCCTGCATGAGATGAGGAAAAACCCTTGGGCGTGAGTGCTTGTTTTTCTGCATTCCCGCATGCAATGGGCGTGGACCCATTTTGTGGAGAGATGTAGGCCTCCTGTTGGTTAATTGACTACCTAAATATAGGGGAAAACCTACCACATTAAAATAAACGGCATAATCACCGCCTTTAGTTATGGGGGACTCAGCGTGCCAGAAGGGGAAGGCCGTTTCTTTCTTGTTATTTATTAGGTTATGAAATACTTGTTGGGGAGTGGCTCTCTACGTTTTTGTATAAGATTTAACCTCTATGATTCGGGATATAGATTTAATTTCTATGGAAACCATCTCAGAGTTTTTTTGTTCTATTTATTTATGTTTAAACAAAATATCTCTACCTCGGAGGGGAGGGATCTATGTTTTTTGCATAGAGAAAAATCTAATCATTTTATTAATAGGGGTCTATACGTGCTTGAAGGGGTGCGCTCAAGGGGAGATGGGCAATAATTCGGGGGGGGGGGGGGGGGGGGAGCTAGATATATGAAGGAGATCTATGTTTTGAGAGTCGATCGGTGCATTTTTTCTAGAGAGGTAGTGACCTCTACGATTTCCAAAGAAGTAATCGACCTCTACGTTATTTTGAATTTTGCAGTCAATCTATGCATTTTTCAAAGAGGTAGTAGCCTCTGCGATTTCCCAAAGGTGATCAACCTCTGCATTATTCAAAGGATGCAAACGATCTCTGCGTTTTTGCATAAAAGAGTCGAGCCAAGAGTTTCGGCATCAATGTGAAATGGAAGGAGATCATGGCCGGTGGTTGCACCTCGATAAGGCAAGTTGAGGATCTGACGTCTCTGACCTCAGAAAATCTAGGTTCATCCACCATGTATCACCGCCACAACCGAGCAACCATTTTTTTTTATATATCCCGGAGCCATCTAATTAATAAAGGTATGGTAGCCGACACATATATCTCAATATTGCATTAACAGTGGATTTGTTTGATGGGTGATTGATATTTTACTTTGTGTTGTTTTGAAAGGATTATAGATCTGTGATGTGTTCTTATACCATGCCATTTTCCCTTTAATATGCCCAGTAATTAGGTTTAATAGCGAGGAAAATTAAAGGAGATTAGTGTTGGGATCGCTGTTTCACAAGATGTTATTATTATTTATGTTTTCAATAGAACAAATTTCCTACCTAGAATCCTTTTAGTATGGTGTTTTAATACACACATACTCCACCTACTTCTTGCTGATCGAAAATCTATGGATTGAGTTGAGATATTGAATCCACTTATGATTTATAGTTCATGGATCTCGTACTTCTTGCTTGTGCTTAGTGTAGATTGTTTTAATAGTGCTGCATATCTAAAATATCAACTCCTTTTCTGTGTTAAGTGAGCACTGCAAATATTTCCTTGTCTGCGTTAAACAACATCATGTATGTGGCCATTGTGGCGCATGTTTAAAGCTAACAAAAATAATTGGCACTCTTCCCCTCTTTACAATCTGGATGGAGTTGACTGATCTCACTAATGTTTCCATACTTAGCAACTCCCTCTCACATAGATCAATCCATGAAATGCATATAGATGAGACATGTGCCCATCAATTTGGGTCTTGTTGAATAGCATTCCAAGGTTAAGACTTGTCTTGAAAACCCCTGCATCGCGCTTCCTTTGTGTAATGTATACTGTGCCATGGATACGTGGGAGAAAACCTCCACATCCTTTTTACCATCCATGTGGAGAGTTATTTTAAAGAATGGTGCTAACAAGCCTCTGGGTACAACACTGTATATGGTTCTTACTTCTCCATAGATATATCGATCTTGATGGGCTTGAATCTAACCCAAGTTATACAGCCATAGTATGTTTTTTCATAGGGTAATATTTTTGTGGTAGAAGACTTGAGTTAAAATTATAAATGAGCATTAATAAAATGGTGTTGTTCTGTGCATGTGTTTGCATGTGTAAATAGGTATGGACACTTGAATGCATATAAAGCATATGATTGTAATTAAAATAGTTCTAAACAAAGATACATTGCTTGGGTCTCGCTGGTTTACAATGTTATACAAGAAGGGGGAAACCTTGAAAGGAATTCAGACACCCATATATTTCAAAGTTACACCATAATATAAAGCTATATAGGTATGTATATATAGTTGATGATGTTAATTGGTGGGGAATGCTTACCCACCGACATTTCTAGAGATGCTTATAGGTATATATGTATGAAGGTTGATAATATAACTTTTGTTTGATTAGATGAGAGACTGTGAAAAGTGGAAAAGAGAAAACATCATTTGTGATGTGGGATGTATACTTTGTTATGTGGATTTTGTTAATAGAAAGGATGAGTAATATTTGGTGGACGTAACCCCAAGTATGGGGTGAACCACGTACATTTGTGTCTCCCTATGTTTGCATCTATCGTTTTTCATATTCGCTTTTATACTGTGATTTTATGGGTATTAATTTTGTATAAGCTCTCTTTAAATAGTATTGTGTATGGCTTTAAATGATGGATATGCATAATTGATGAGGTGATTTATTGGACTTAAATTTCCACGTGAATTTACTTAATGTACTTGTTAGTGAAAAATGGCAGCATCTTCTACAGTAAAGTATACATCCTCTTTGCTTATATAGGAATGTGAGATTTGATTGAGATACACAGAAATGAAATTCCATGTAAACTTTAAAGTGTGTTACAATTATCCAACATTCAAGTAAAAAGAAAAGCTATTACCCCACGCATATTATTCATTTTTATTTAGAAAATTTTGGAGATGTTACAAAAACTGGTATGAAGCCTTATGTACCAGCTCCTAATGGTAATAAGCAAGTGGTGAGTGCATCCAATGCTACCCCTTTAGAAATCAAGTGTGGAAGTGAAACGGGCCGCATTATGCCCAAGAATGTAAGAATAAGAACAATGGAGTCTTGCATAACCTGCAAGAACAACCTACCATTGAGGATATAGAGGGAACCCCATGAATCGATGCACCATTAGATGGCTGACAAACACACCATCAAGTTACAATGGTCGAGATTGAAGGTAAGATCTTGAACACTTCTATTTCAATACTTATTGATCCCGGTGCTTGCCGGAGCTATGTTGCACCTAAGATTGTTGATTTATGAAAGTTAGGAAAAGTAAAGAATGTTAAACCTTGGCCGGTACAGTTAGCCACCGGTACAAAATAGAAGGTTTTAGAAACTGTTAAAGAATGTGAAGTAAACCTGAATGGTTTCCTTACTAAGGTAAACATGAACATCCTACCGTTTGGATCATACGATATTCTTATCGGTGTGGACTTGCTGGAACATCACAATGTCCTGCTTGATTCTCTACACAAGTCTATCTTATGTACTGATAGCCAAGGGAACCAAGTGAAGGTTCAAGGTATCCCAAAGAAAGTTTATGTAGGATGAATCAATGCCTTACAAGAGAAGAAGTGTGTTAGCAAGGGTTGCAAGTTGTTTGCAGTGAACATCTGAGACATGGAGTTTGATAGAGAACAACGCATAGAAGACTTCCCCGTTATTGAATAATTAAAGGATGAGTTTCTTGAGGAAATCCCTGAATTAGCTCTGAAACGAGACCTAGACTTTTCCATCGAATTGACCCCAAGATCAGTTCCATCCTCCAATTGTCCTTGCCGCATGAGTGCACCAGAATTGGTGGAACTCAAACTACAGTCACAGGAGTTAATAGAGAAAGGGTATATCCAACCGAGTGTGTCTCCTTGGGGAGCACCAATTTTGTTCGTAAAGAAGAAGGATGGTACAATGCAAATTTGCATTGACTACCGTTAGTTGAACAAAATGACCATAAAGAACCCTTACCCTCTCCCTAGGATCGATGATTTGTTCGATTAGGTGGGAGGAGCCAAAATATTTTCGAAGATTGACCTGTGATCCATGTACCATTAGGTACAGATCTGAGATGAAGATATTCCCAATACTGCCTTTCATATGAGGTATGGGCACTATGATTTTGTAGTGATGCTATTTGGGTTGACCAATGCACCCGCAAACTTTAGGTGTATGATGAACAACACTTTTCGTAAATATCTGGATAAGTTTGTACTGGTCTTTATTGATGAAATTCTTGTTTATTCTAAGAATAAAGAGGAACATGAAGAACACCTTTGCATAGTACTTTGAGTGTTGAGAGAACACCATATATATGTTAAGTTTAGTAAATGTGATTCTTACAAACCACAAATACAATACCTAGGTCACATCATATTCGAGGAAGGAACAACTGTGGACCCAGAAAAGATTCGAGCCATAAAGGATTGGCCTACCCTAACTAGTGTCGCTGACATTAGGTCCTTGTCTGGTTTAGATGGGTATTATCGAAGGTTCATTGAGAAATTCTCAAGAATCGCTTACCACATGACGGCTTTGCAGAAGAAAGAGAACAACTTCTTATGTACTAACAAGTGTGAATAATTTTTTCAAAAGATTAAGAAACTTTTGATGACCACACCAGTGTTGTGGATTGTGGATCCCAATGGGGATTTCGTTGTATGAACGGATGCAAGAAAGGAAGGACTTGGAGGAGTCCTCTTGCAAAAAGATCATGCAATCTGTTATGAATCACGAAAATTAAAAGAGCACGAGAAGAATTATCCCATGCATGATATTCAGCTAGCGGCCATTATCCACGCTCTGAATATGTGGAGGCACTACCTCATGTGAAGGAAGTTCCTTCTAAATACTAACACTTTGATCAACCCGATCTGAATGCAAGGCAAGCCAGATGGTTGGCTTTCCTAAGTGAGTATCGCTTTGAACTAAAACATATTAAGGGCAAAGAGAAAAAAGTTTTCGATGCTTTGAGTCAATGAACGCATATGATGTATGAGGTGACCCTAATTCAAAATGAAGCATATTTCCATGAGAAGATTAGAATGTCCAACAAGGTCGACCCGTTCTATGTGGAAATCCTCAAGAAGTTCCAAGAGGACCAGTTGTTTCAATAATAGAAGGAATACAAGGTGTATGACTATGGACTACTATGGTCCAAGGATAGATTATATGTTCCAAATGGAGGGGACATTCGATCTAGCATCCTCACATAATTTCATAGGGCACCCTAATCGGGCCACCTGGGATATCAAAAGATGATATATGTCATTTTTCTGGCCTAAGTTAAAGGCCGACATTGCAATTTTTATTGTGAAATGTCAAGAATTCCAGATAGTTAAAGTTGAGCACCAACATCCTTTAGGATTTCTACAGCCATTACTGATTCTGGAATGGAAGTGGGAGGTTATTAGTATGGATTTTATTACTTGCTTACTGAAAATCAAGAAGTAAAATGATTCCATCTTTGTAGTCATTAACAAGCTATTAAAGGAAGGCCACTTCATCCTCGTAAAATCGACCTACAAGCCAGTGAAAATTGATGATATCTTCCTAAAAGAGATATTTAGATTGGCTTGGATACCCAAAGCAATTATCTCAGATTGATATGTTAAGTTTACAGGAAAATTTTGGAGATCTTTATTCTCTAGATTAGACATGCAGCTGAACTTTAGCACTGCTTATCACCCGCAGAAAGACGGGCAAAATGAAAGAGTAAACCAAATTGTTGAATACATGCTTTGAATGTATGCCATGAACAACCCCACCAAGTGGGAGGATTATCTGCACCTTGCAGATTTTGCATATAACAACGAGTATCAAGCTTCCACCAAGATGTGTCCTTTTGAGGTACTCTATGGACGGAAGTGTAGGACCCCGGTTACTTGGGATATTCTAGTGGATCGACTCATGTTAGGTCCTGACCTGTTATTGGACTTGGAACAGTTAGTTACCAAGGTCCAAGGAAACCTTAAAGAGGCACAAGACCTTCAGAAAAGTTATGCGGATAATAAAAGAAAAGATAAATACTATCAAGTAGGTGAGCATGTCTACTTGAAAGTGAAAGTAAAATGGAGCTCGTTGAGCTTGGGTAGGTGTGGTGAGTTAGCACCTAGATTTTCTGAACCTTTTGAAATTCTGGCCAAGAAAGGACCAGTGGCTTATGAACTAGCATTACCTGCGCACGTAATAGTTCATAATGTTTTCCATGCATATTTATTAAAGAAATATGTTTATGACACTAAGCATGCCATTGATTGGTCATTATTATGGGTGGAACCTAAGGGGGAATTCCCCCCTGAGCATTTCCATATATTGGACAAGAGAGAAGTGCAACTTTGAAAGTGCATTGTAGTCCAATTGAAAGTGCAGTGGAAGCACTTTAAGGTAGATGAGGCTACCTGGGAGAATGAGGCCACCATGAGAAAGGATTACCCCACCTTGTTTCATGATATCATTCAGAATCCCTAGAACACCAGGGACGGTGTTGTACTAAGCAGGGAGGGATGTAATATCACGAATTTTGGACCTACCATTGATAGGCATGAGCCTATTGATCATGATGATTATATTGATGTTTTATTTTTATATTGGTTCAAATACCACAGTGCATATGAACATGATGATTTGCTTTGTATATTTTCCATAAGCCAATTGCTGATGATATATGTATATATATGTTTTGTGTTGGGCGTGATCCCTGAAGCCCATGACCAATGAGATTTTTTTGTGTTGAGCGAAAGGATTTGGAGCACATGAGTACTTACATTTGTATTGAGCATAAAGCTCTGGAACACATGAAAATATAATTGGAAATGTTGGGCATAAGCTCTAGAGAATTCCATGTTGATGTTGAGCATAAGCTCTGGAGCATCGGATCCTCGGCCATTGTATCCATAGGTGTATCATACAAGTACATCCTAGCATTTAGTGTTGAGCGAGAGCTTTGGAATTGCACTATGTTTGTAACTCCCTGTTATAAGCATTGAGTATGGGCTCTAGTAAGTGCTATGGGTTACTGAAAAGATTAAAATCACCTCCAAGTGAAAACGACTCAAGAATAATATTGATCTCATCATACTTATTTTTAAGTGATTAAAATAAATTTTGAATTTTTGTATTCTCATCAAGTACTGAAGAACTACCATGTTATACAAGGAAATCCAACATGCAAGGATGTTTAGAGTTTCCTAGCATAGTAGACGTGAGGCATCTATCTACTTGACCTTCATAAAGAAGTGTCGTTAAGTCTAGGGATCATGATACATGATGCCCGAAGACAAATGTTAACAAGTATTTTAATACTATTTATATTATACATAGTATGTATAAAGAATTAATTATGATTAATTATATAATTGAATAAAGAAAGAAGAGAATCTCCACCAATTATTATTTATTATTAAAGGATTAATAAATAGTGAAATATCTATGAAAGACTAACTAGGAACTAGTTACAAGTTCCTAGTTTAAGAATTGAAAATTACCCTAGTAAATTAAAAAATTTAAATCAAGAAGTCAAGGATTTCTTGATTTAACTACCCCTTTGACTAAAAAGTATCTCTATAAAGACTCAACCTAAGAAAAGGCCTGGGGTTCTGATTTTCATCTAGGAGAATTATTATTCTTCCTGTTTTTGCTCTCAAGTATTTTCTTGGAGAACTTTTCCTGCAAGGAAAAGAGGATTGATTCAAAACCAATTACCAGTTAGGAAACCATACCTTAGGATCTCTAAGCTACTTGCATGTTGGAGTCTAGCTCAAGGGGAATCCACATTTAAACCAGGAATGGTTCCAGGTCATGGTTGGGTGGAACATGGTAGTTCCCAAGTGATTTGTTCATAAAATAGAGGTAATATCTGCATTGAATTGTTAATGCTAGTTATTTAAGTGTGCACGTGCATCCATTGACAAAGCTTAAAATTCAGGTATGAAACCCTTGAAGGAATATTCTATTTCTTTCCTAAATATTCATTACTGTTGTTGTTAAGTAATGGTTGCATTGTAATTTCTAACCCTAATGGTTAAGTTTTATGGTTAACAATCTACTAGGGTTTGTATTTGTAATTTACTAATCATAGGCTAGATAATTTATATTATATGTTGTTTATGTTCAGGGTTTGTATCTTTCATAAATGTTGTTGTATTAACTAGGATTTGATATCAGTATTAGGTTTAAACTTTGTTCTTTATATTTAATACTCTGCTGACATATTCCATTTGTCAAGAGGGGCTTACCCTAAATTTTAAAGAAACTAGTTCAGCAGTAATTAATTAAAATATTAATTATGATAACTAATACAAGTATATATTATAAACTAGATCTACTAAGAATGGATTTCATATAATAAACAAGATAAAAAATTTATTAAAGACCTTCCAAGGTCTGCTCCACATAATCATTTAAAAACAAAATACTTTACATAACTGGAACAAACAATCAGAGGGATATCATGACCATCCATGTAGTCATTATCAAGACTCTACCATAAAACCTATAGTATTAACATCTATAATAAAATACCATAAATCACATGCATTATATCTTTAAGGGTCCCATATAATATTCATCATAAAACATCCACCTGTAATTTTACCAAGTAAACAATTCATATAACTCTGTATTAATAGACAGAGGTCGTGGTATCGACCCTTATGGGTTACAAATATAATTCATAAGAAAAATTAAACTCCACATTAAAAACATCTCTATAGTTCTTATTTAAACAAGGAATCGCTCCTCTTAAGAAGAAAACCCTATCTTATGTCAACACAGGTCATGACATCGAATCCCATGGATGTCCATGACCCAAGGCCAACATAATAATAATCCTAACATAAATCATTACTATAATCAAAATGGATAGAAAAATCCATAGCTTAAGACATATTATCCTTTCCATTATTACATATAAAATGTTTTACAATTTGGTATCGCCCAGGCCCAAATCCTGAAGGTCGTATACCCAGTCACACGGGCCATGGCCAAGTTTCCAAATCTAATCACACATTCATGCTACAATAACCAAACCAATATCATGGGTTTTCCATAATACTTGTTGTTATAGCCATATCTATTTAACTAGCAAAGTGCATATTAAAATGCCAACTAAGCTATCACAGTGGTTGGGAGAGCCACGTTCCATTCATGGCACGGCCTGCACCCACGCTGAACCATTACAAAACCAATTTACAATACTCTGTATAATAAACAGTTTCCATTAATGCTAACACAAAGCTTATGGTGGGAATCCAATGGGCTACGACACCATTGCAATAATGGTGCAACGCATGGCATAACCCCCCAAGCTCTAGAAGCTTCCCAAACATAAATTACAAACAATATAAACAGAGTGTTGTGCATACTTACAAAACCCAAACTGTTACCATTAAACATAGAGTAAATTCTACAGGCTTAAAGCCACGATCGAACCCAGCAAGTCAACATTTTAAAACACAACATTAAAATAACTACATAGTCCCGAATTTACATAGTATAATCTATTAAAACTGTTGAACGAAAATAGTATGCATTTGATGCCAAAACACATTACTGTCTTCACATAAAAGCCAATGTGTAGTATATTTACACAGTAAGGCACCAATCCTCTTTGACAACAGTCAACGTATTAAAAATGTTAAAGGGAAAGATGTGAAGTTATGGCACCATTACAAGTAATGGTGCAGCCACGGATCAAAATTCCAAACCTCCTAACGAGAGTCAAAACCCAGAGCAAGCTACATTACAAACCCTGAAGGAAAAGTCGACAAGTGCCATCTAAAACCCCAATCCTGTAAAGAATCCCAACTCAGAACTGCCCAAAACGAGAGGAGGGAAGTAAGGTCTTGCTAGTAGGCTTACCATGGCCATGAAGTAGCAACCCCAAATCAAAAGCTTAGCTCTGTGCAAACCCTAGAGCGCCTTCATTTTCACCTACAATCAAATCAACAATGGCATGAGAAGCATAACAATGCCATGGAGAAAGCAATGAAACAATGTGTTTACAAAGAGTCTCATGGTTAGGTTACCTACAAATTGATGGAGGTCGCCTCCCTCCTCCAACTGTACAGAAGCCACATGAAACTCTAATGCCAAAACCACATAATGCACAAACAACGAATGCCCAAATAATTTTCCAAACATTTGCACAAACCTCGCTGGCATTAATGGCACTAGCTGGTGGCCATTAATGCATTCATAAACCCTCACCATAACTTATGGATCGTCATTATGATACATATCAACCAAGTCTTAAGATAAACCCTATTATATCATGGTGCACACCATATCCTGTAGTTTCACCACCTTCCAATGTTAGCGCAGACATATTACCAATGACATGGTATTTATACCATAGCCTTTCAACTCTAAAGTGTGCACAAACTTAACACTAAGGTATAGTGTTTACATTTTATCCCCCTAGCATCAAAGTAATGTGTTGGTACATTCCCTTGCTAGTTCACATAGGTAGTGTTTTTTCATAAGTCTTTAGTCTAGGTTATGTAGTATTTAGGAATCATGGGAAACATAGTATGCCATGATCCCCTTGCTATGAAGAACAAGATTAAGTTTCCAAACTCGTAAACAAGGAAGACCTGGAAAATAGAAACAGAAGGAGTGTAATTAATTAACCAAGAGATAGATAATTAATATTGGTAAGGACAGTAAGTTAATTCACAGCATCTAGTTAATTAACTAAGAAAGATAATTAATGAACATAGGGCTTACCTGAGTCATAAAATGGAACAATAATAAAAGTGCAAGGAAAAACTAGAAGGATAACAAGGAATTGAAATGCTTCAAGTAACCAAATAATCATGATTTCGCAAAAGTAACCTGTACATCAATAAATAAGGTGCCTTAGTTCAAATGAACTAAGTAAGCCTGCATAATGAAGAATGACCTTACCTCTCAGATTGTCATGGGAGAACGAGTCTCGCCACTCTACCACTTTGTTCCCATCAACAAAGTTAAGTTAGTTTTTATTAAATAAACAAAGTACACATGTGCAGGAGAAAAACAATGATCTATACAATTCATTAATTCATCGACATTAATAACTAAGATTTATCAATAGTTTAAATAACATAATTAAGACATAAGAAGTAAACAAAATAATAATCACTGAATTGATAAGAGACTAACAAGACAGTATGGGAAGTTTCTAAATAGATTGAAAGTATAAGTAGCACATGTAATTCCACACGAGTATTAATGATCCCCTTTGGGTAGTTTTCACTAGCCTATAATTTTTTATTTTTTTTCAATTTTTTGGGACATTACAATCTTACGACAATACAATAGTACAATCAAAGTACAACACATTCCGCAAGGTTCAATTAATGTCTAGCATAGGTAGTTTTGACTAGCCTAATATATTTTTTTTCATTTTTTGGAGACATTACAAGTGGTATCAGAACCCAGTTTCAACTCTAAGAGACCTGATGGGTGTACCACACATTCGTTGCAACGAAAATAAAGTATGTTTTAAATTTTGTTAACATAAATTTATTTTGTTATTAAAATTTGTAGTTTCACGAATTTTTACAGATCAATTCAGATCATGAACACTTAAAAAGATAACAACCACCAAGGGAAATTGAATACCCCCACCTAGGTAGTAGAACTGGTGGTGGAAACGAATTCTCATATTAATAAAACCATACAAAGTCTTCAAGCAGACTTGGAAAGTTTCAGAGATGACAATCTGAATGAAAGAAAGGAACAACAAGCAATTAATGAAGCATTGTTACGAAATATGATGCGAGGAAGATGAGGTAAGATATACGCTGGAGTAAATTCTGCAATATCTTTCAAGAAAAGTATATGTCAGAAATATTATTCGACAGAAAGGTGAAAGGGTTTCACGAGTTGCATGTGGATCCATAACTATGGATTCTTATATGAAGATATTTCTAGATCTGTTACATTATGTACCATACATAAACGACGAAAAGGTAAAGATCCAACAGTTTTTAGGATGTCTTCCTCCCAACTTGTAGGAAAGGATTGAGTTTGACATGCCTAAAACCTTGGAAACCACATTGCACAAAGCTAGGATCTTCTATGAGCATGGACAGCTAAGACAAAAGAACATGAACATAAACAGAGACAAGTCTAAGAAATTCTCTAACAATATCAAACCAGGTTTTAACCCACCCACGTATAAGAAACATAACAAAAACATTCCAGCAAATAAGAACTTCAACAAATTAGGTACAAAGCCATATGTACCAGCTCCAAATGCTTAAAATACAGTAGCAGCTGGGGGAGCCAATGCTACTCCGCTACTATAACATACCCATATTAGAAAGAATAAAAAGACATTTTAGGAAGACTATTTATACCTTTGAACAACCATCCTTAGATTTGTGAATGGTAACATACAAACTAAAACACATTGTAAATTAATCATTGAAACATCATGAAACAATTGGATTAAAGTCGATCATTAAAGTTAATATTTTTATAATGGTCAATATGGTAGGCGGGGACCTTATTCAATAATTATATCTTTTACTCCACATAATTCAGTCATCTAACATATCAAAATCATTAAATTAAACAGTCGCCACATAATTAGACCGACAACCTATCGAATAAACACTCTTCACCTTATTAGATCGTCTAACATATCATACACATCGAATAATCCAACTTCTTGTATTTAGAGCACTCATATGAAACCAATCCACTATTTACATCATCATTATTAGGAGAAAGAACTATATAAGGAGAACATGAAGAGAACATAAAATAAAAAAACACATCAAGAGCACATAAGAGAAAGACCAATATACGTGGTTCACCCAGTTCATGGGATATGTCCACCAAACTGTCGCATCATGTAATATTTAATGAAATAAAAGGTTACAACCTGCAACAATTTTATTTCTACATTTTCTTTTCTGTGGAATCTCATAGACTCCCTCTCAGAGAGTATGGTTGAGTTGTTCACAACTACTAGCAATCTACGACGGGAATCCTATACTATTTCACAAATTATTCTAGTATCCTGACAATAATTTCTATCAAATTAAGCAACCATACCCCTTTATTCACAACACTGATACATATACACATAACAGGTAAAAGTTAACATTATATCAGTAGGGATTGTAATGCATTTTTTGCATATCTGTATCATGCATTTGGAAAACTATGGAGTATGCTAGGATTTAGAGAATAAGTAGTATCTAAATCGCATATTCCTGATCTATACAAGAATCATTGTAGGAGGTGAGTCTACATATAATTCAACTCTATAATTTTTGAAGAATGTTGAATAAATTTTATATTGCATACATTGGATCTTATACATTCTAAAGCTTATATGAAATAGCTAAAAATGGGAAATGCAGACAAGGATTAGTTCCTAAAATAGTGACGAAAATGCATTCGTATGTTTCTTACAAATCTGAAATGAAAGGATCACAAAAATGCAACCATGAAGGTTGAATCGATTCTCAATATGAGCATGTAGTCATGTATTAATATTTTGTACAAATCACATCTATGGTTTGATCATAGGTCTGCAATGAAAATCCAAATGCAAATAATGGAAATGCTAGATTCATACACGGTAAGGTTATTAATCTCCTGGTAAAAAATCGCATCTATGATTTAGATCTGCAATGAAACTTCAAAAGTAAACAATGGAAATCCAAAATGCAATTGGGTGTTCTTGAACCGATACCCCACAAAAATGTAGGAAAGTTCAGATCTATCCTGAACGGTTTGGATCCATCAAAATTATAAATTAACAGACCGATACTCAAACCAACTACACATCGATCTCCAATCAAAATTCACGATGAAGTAATAATCGCTTGGGAAAATGATGTCCAAGTTTTATCTTAGATCTGCGATGAAGTCTAAATGTGAGCACTAAAAACTAGGTTCATTCCCAAATCAAACACACGGCAACCTCAGTTCTAATTTATCACATCAAAATGCATTCAAATATATACGATATCATATCTGAATTTATCATATCAAAGGCTTTCAACATATATATGGTCTCAAATCCTATTTATCAGGTCAAAGGAATATAAAAATATATGTCCTTATATCTAATTTATCAGATCAAAGCACATTTAAAAATATACAAATTGCAAGGATCATGACCTATAATCCAAATCCAAACACTCATAGTATGCAAATGCTCGCAGTATACATGGAGAAAATGTTGGTAGTATGAAAACGCTCGCAGTATACACGGAGAAATAGATACAGCAGATCTATAACAAAAATGCAGACATCAACGATTATTTCATATATTTAACCAAAAATGCAGGCATCAATAAATATTCCAAGCCTTTAACAAAAACCCAAGCATCCACGAATATTTCAGATCTTTAACCAAAAATGAAGGCATCAATAAATATTCCAAGCCTTTAAGAAAAACATAGGCATTAACGAATATTTCCGATCTTAAACAAAAAATGGAGGCATCAATAAATATTCTAGGCCTTTAAAAAAAACACAGGCATCCACGAATATTTCAAATATTTAATAAAAAATGCAGGCATCAATAAATATTCCAGGCCTTTAACAAAAACGCAGGAATCCACGAATATTCCATATCTTTAACAAAGATGCATGCATGGAATGTTTATTCCATATATTTTAAGAACACACACATAAATAAATACTTTATATTTTTAACCAAAATGCATACAAAGACAATAGATCCCGGTTGTGTTCCAAATCCAAGCTTACATACGAAATGTTGCAGATTAAATCACACAGTAGATCAAAAGGAAGCAAAAAGCAAAGTTTCAACCAATCGCAACGCCAAGCCACCCTCCAACAATCCTTGAGTGGAAACCCTAGATAATATTTTAATTATGATAAAAGTGTAAAGACCAAGGACAATTTTACCCAAAAGGTCCCCCTCTCCTTTGTACTTACCTTCTTTTATACTCTTGTAGTTTTCTCCTCCTTTTTCCTCCAGCGTATGTGGTACTAAAATAACTTTTTACCACCCCACCATAATCGCGTAAGAAAACACATCTATTTGTTTCTTAAAAAAAAATATAATGTGTCATATTTCTCAAGTAATTGAGCTGCATACATAGGTTGATCGATTTCACCTAAGGTCTAAGATCTAGTTCATTAATCATTTTACTAGACTTAATTTTCAAGATAGCTTTATAGTTTGATTGTAATCTTTATTAATCATAATCTTGAAGGTTTCAACCACTAACTATTAATTAACATCATTATGCGCCATTATAGATTAATTGTTAACTTTTAATGGTTATCTAACTAAACTATGCAATGGGTTTTTTTTTCTATTGACATAGAAATTATCTCATAAAACCTTTGCATGAAAATATGAGGTATCAAGTTTTCTCCTTTATATTTAACCAAGTCAAGTTTTTTATAACCTTGTTTTAAGAAAGATAGTACTTATGTATAACCTTCACGTTTCAAGGGAATTAATGTTTCCTTTAATAAAATCAGAGGTATATCTTCCTTTCTTTTAATGCCCTATTCCCGCTATCGATAATAAATTATTTACAATTACTAGCTTAATGGTCGTCAAAATTTCGTAATGGTAGATCTCACTCACAAATTAAGTAAGTAACGCTCAAGGATTTAAGTCCGAAGGTGAGGATTTTAAATGGCTTCCGTTTGGCATGATATCAAAACCGTGATGAAACCCAGTTATATTTACTAGATCCATAGGCATTACCTCATAGTTTACCCTCCCCTTAGTGGATTCAGTTGTCTGTCATTAAGTTGCGTCCATGTGTTAAGTCTCCTAAGCCTACAACTTAGGGAATTAATCACCTGACTTAACAAGTTTTACTAGTGGGGCCTTTCCCCTAAGCTCCTCACCAGAAAACAAGTACAGTAAACATTAAAAATTACAAAATATTTAGGGGCATATAAGACGGATCTTACATCCTTTCCCCCTTTAAAAATAACATCGTCCTCGGTGTTATTGTTTTTCAACAAACTTCTTCCCTTGCTTGAGTAAAATTTATTGCTTGCTCTTGTTTGTTATGATCTCCTTCGATATCTCCTAATTTTCATAGGTAAGTATTGTCCATAACCTATAGTTTCCTGCAACAAGATTGGGTCTACCAAAATTTATTCAGTAAAACATGCCAACACTTTTTACTTCAACTTAAAACATAAATAATGGATCCTTTTGCAATGCTACAATTGCAATTTAAGTACAATCCTATAATATTTATAGATAATTATTTCTCAATACTGTAATTGATTTATAAGAAATCCATTTGGATACTTAACTAGTCCTTCACCTTAGGTAGACCCTTCTTTCAATCATCACCTATCAATATTTTTTTTTAAACATTTTTTTTCTAATTCCTTATTCCTCCTCGCCTTTGAGGAAATTTTTCCTATTTGGTCTTTCTTCATATTTACACATTAAGACAAGTTACAGTATAACTACTTGGAAAATTCATTAACACATTTTTCCTTCGTTATATCATGGATATGAAAAAATATTTCCCCAATGCTCTTGTTTATCATCAAACTCTCCCTTGAGTTCTGTTACCAATTCCCATGTGGACTTATGGGCTATATTTGAGTTTATGCTCCCTTTTGATTGCTAGTGAAAATTTTTCTCCTCAATGACATCAAACAACGCCCTATCTTCCAGATGTTGGTATTTTTCCTAGGTCTTGCTATTAATATCATAACTCTTTCACGATCCCCCCCAAGCCTCCTCACTTGAGTTGAGCAATTCCTTTCCCACCCAACCCCCTGCTGGAGTCTAGGAAAAGCAAGGTAGAGTTAGATCATCAATTTTCTTTCCACTTCATTTTCCTAACACCAATGTGCTCAAATAGCAATCACTTGCCTAATACCAATGTGCTCCCACAACATATGTTTTCCTTGTTCGTATTTAATGTTAGTTACAACTTTTGATTAATTGTGACACATAGACTTTGGTGCTTACGTGATTTCATTGTCATTGCCTCATTCCGTGAATCAACTTCACAGTTAGTTGTAATCTAATCATCATATATCAATAAACAAAAAAATAATCTATTAAATTATCAGTAGTAAATATTTGTACATGTGACCATCATTACTGATTCTTACAATCTGTATATCATCCAAAAAAAACTCCTTACTCATTTTTGAGCAATTGGGCTCAACGTTTTTGAACAAGTGAATTCCTAATCCATGTTCTATGTTGATTATGACAATAGTCATAATCATGGTAACACCCTACAATGTCAGTACATAAATGACATAATCCATGGTTAAAAACTGGTCAGAAAAACTGAAATCCAACAATTATAATAAGATAAAGAGAAAACATTGCTCATTCTTGAGTGGTTTAACTACATTTTTTTAATCCATTGAATTTTTTAACTAACAGTCCATTTCTATTGGTAGTGTTCATGTCATAATCCTACAATGTTAGTACATCACAATATACGACGTTCATTCACTTGTAGATTTCAAATATAAATAGCAACTAAACATCTATAATCATTTGGTATAGGATAGTTACGAGTGAAGGGACATTCCAATTATGCACAATATTAATAAGTGGCAAGATAGAGACATACAAATTCCAATTGCTATATAGTACTATTTGTCTATTAGTGTCTTTAGAGGAAACAATATACTTCTCAATGGAGCTATTGTACCTTAAGTAAAACCTCCTTTTAACAAGGCCGAGCAGGCTACGAATACATGTGTTAAAACTTTTATAAGGACAAAATGAAATAGTGTTCATTAAGGGTAACCGTAGGTTTTAGCATACTATTTCTTCTAAATCAACCCATTTTTTTCATGAATTTTAAACGTTGGTATAACATACTTGTAACCAACAAGTTCTAAATAACCAATAATGTTTTAACTTGATGGAATGTATTATGATTCAATATATTAGATCGCATTACTTATATATGAGTACATATTTTTGTAAGGTGTTACCCTTGCTCACCTTTTAATACAAGAACATAATCATAAAAGAGTACATATTGATACTTTACTTAATATGTACAATCCTCTAATTTTAGTGTTAGATACTACACTTGTGTTATCACACATTACATGGAATACACCAATACCCTAAGGATTATTGTTTTGCTAGGTTAGCCACTCTACATATGCAGGTAACAATTTAGCATCAGGTTTGGCTTAAAGTTAGATTTTAGTTTAGAATTATCTTTAAATTACATTATGTGTGTAAGAATTGTTCTTAAAATTACATTGAACAATCAATAATTAGTTTTAACCAAATCTTATGATATGCCTAACATTTTCATTCCTACAACCTTCTCTACACATGATTGTGTCTTCAAATTTTCCCTCAGGCAGTGATGATTTCTATAGTAACCAATACTTAGGGTTTGGGACTCTTGTAAACATTTTACAACATCAAATCCTCTTCATAAAGCAGAGTAAACACATGACTTCCATTCTTTCCTAGTAATAATCATTACTTTTTATGCCTTCAAATAACCTTTAACATTTATTGCTAGCACCCATGCATTTTCTTTTCCTAACTAATCCATAGTCCATTTCCCCTCCATTTATTTCCCTATGTTTAAAAGGTCTCCTATTAATATGAGTCTATCATTTTCCATATATACACATATACACATATATATAGCCATCGCTAGAGGAAATTCTAGGAAAATGATGACAATTCTTCCTTAACGTACCAGTAAAATTTATAGCCCCACCTCCCTTTTTTGCATGTGGACATAAACTTTACTTTTAAGAAAACATGCAAGAAACACTTACCCACTTTTAATTTGTCGTTAAATGTGATAACATACCTTTCCATGATATTCCTTTTATTTATCCTCTTTAGTTACCTCCTTCAATCTTTGAAGGCCCACTCGGATAACTTATTTCCCCCGTCAATCATTGCCATGCATCCATAAAAAAATCATTTTTATTGCTTATTCTTAACATATTCACGCTTTCTAAATTCATGTTGAACCCAAATAGGCCCGAGTGCTGTCAACCTCACTCTAAAACCATTGGCAACATGCCCATATTAGTAAGAACAAAAAAATATTTTAGGAAGACTATTTATACCTTTAAACAACCATCCTTAGATTTCTGAATGGCAACATACAAACTAAAACACATTGTAAATTAACCACTAAAACATCATGAATCAATTGGATTAAAGTTTATCATTAAGATTAATATTTTTATAATGCTTAATATGTTAGGAAGGGACCTTATTCAATAATTCTAGCTTTAACTCCACATACTTCAACCGTCTAACATATGAAAATCATTGAATTAAATAGTTGTCACATAATTAGACCGAAAACATATCGAATAAACACTATTGACCTTATTAGACCATATAACATATCATACACATCGAATAATCCAACTTCTTGTATTTAGAGCACTCATATGAAACCACTCCACTATATACATCATCATTATTAGGAGAAACGAGTATATAAGGAGAACATAAACATAATATAAAATAACAAAACATACCAAGAGCACATAAGAGTGCGACCAATATACGTGGTTCACCCAATTCAAGGGTTACCTCCACCAAAATGTCGCATCATGTAATATTTAACCAAATAACAAGTTACAACCTGCAACAAATTTGTTTCCATTTTTCCTTTTCTGCAAAATCTCATAGACTCCCTCTAAGAAAGTATGGCTAAGTTGTTCATAACTACCAGCAATATACGACAGGAATCATATACTATTTCAAAAATTCTTCTAGTATCCTCACAAGAATTGATATCAAACTAAGAATCCGTACCCCTTTATTCACAACAATGATACATATACACATAATAGGTAAAAGTTAACATTATATCAGTAGGGATTGTAATACATTTTTGCAGATCTATATCATGCATTTGGAAAACTATGGAGTATGCTAGGCTTTAGAAAATAAGTGTGAGGACCCTGTAGCAAACAAGTAATCAAAACACACGATATAGCAGCAGACCTCAAAATCACTTTTATATTAATCGCAAGCCACTTCGAGGGGGCAACCTCCTTTGAGCAAGCACAATACAAAATAACTTCACGGTGCCTTCCTTGGCCTCAACACACACTTATATACCAAAATAGATGCCAATACTATGGGTCAAAACCATGGGCCAATATAAACTATGGGCGCCAATACTATGGGTCAAAACCATGGGCCAATATAAACTATGGATCAACAAATACTACAGGCGGCTTACAAAGCATATGCGCCTCACAACAATAACACAAACTATGGAACAACAATTACTATGGGAGGACTTACAAAGCATATGCATCCAACAACAATATACTAACATAGTAAAGAGAGAGATTGACATGGGTTCCTAACATCCCCTCCCCCTTAGAAAAAGCTTTGTCCTCAAAGCTTTAGATGTGGAAATTGTCGCTGTATCTGGAGGAGTGGTTCCCACGTAGCATCCTCGGGCTGCATTCCATGCCATTGAATTAAGACCTCTGTGATAGAGCGAGAGCGAAGCTGACGAGTGCGCTTATTGAGGACAGCCTCCGGCTCCAAAAAGGTGGATCCTTCATTATCTAGTTCTGGTAAAATAGTTTGGCCTTTGATGTTGGTGCCAAGAACTTTCTTCAGACAAGAGACATGAAATACTAGATGAATGCGGGAAGAAGGCGGAAGTTCCAATTTAGAAGCAACAGACCCAATCTTCTGAAGAATCCGATATGGCCCATAGAACTTTGGGGTGAGCTGATGACGCCCTTTGAGTTTTAGTGAGGATTGCTTGTAAGGCTGGAGATGAAGAAAAACCATATCACCAGCTTCAAAAGTGCACTCAGAACGGTGCTGATCAGCTTGTTGCTTCATGCGATTGGCTGCCATGTGAAGGTTTTCATGCAAAATGCAAAGGACCGCGTCAACTGCCTGAACTGGAGAACTGCTGGGGGTGTAAGGAAGAAGAACTGGAGGTGCCTGAACATAAACTGCTTCATATGGAGTCATTTTAGAGGCAGTGCGGTAAGAGGTATTGTACCACCATTCAGCGAGAGGGAGCCACTTTTCCCACTAATGTTGTTGCTCAAAGGAGAAGCAACGAAGATAAGGTTCCAAGCATTTATTGATAATTTCAGTCTGACCATCCGTTTGGGGATGATAACCTGAACGCATCTTCAGTTTGGTGCCAGTGTGGTGAAAGAGTTTTGTCCAAAAATGACTGGTGAAAGTCGCATCACGATCCGAGACAATGGAAGAAGGAATTCCATGAAGACGAAAGATCTGGTCCAGGAAAATTTGAGCAATGGAAGAGGCTGTATAGGTATGGCTGAGAGCACAAAAATGACGATATTTGGAGAGGCGATGAACCACAACCAAAATCACAGTCTTCCCTCTAGATTTAGGGATCCCGTCAATGAAAGCCATAGAAATATCTGTCCATATCTGGGGAGGTATGGGCAAGGGCTCGAGCAATCCCGGAAGGGTTGTTGTTTCACCCTTATTGCACTGGCAGGTATCACCTTCAACCATCGTCTGTTGAATTGTCCTTGTCATGCCCGGCCAAAAGAAGTTGCGCCGTGCTCGTTCATATGTTTTGAGAAAACCAGAGTGCTCCGCTGACAGAGAAGCATTAAGTTCATAGAAGATAGCTTGTTGAAGAGCTGTGTTCTAGGGAAGCACCAGATGACCCTTGTATCGCAGTGAAGCACCATCCCAAGAGTCATGTGGAACAACAGAAGGGTTGTTGGCCAAGCATTGGATGATGTGAGATAATGAAGAGTCATTGACATAACCCTGCTGAACCGATTGCAACCAATTTGGAACAGGCATAGAAATAGCGGAAAGAGAACCTTCGTCATCAAATGTGCGAGAAAGGGCATCTGTCACAAGATGGTCCTTACCCTTCTTATAAGTGATCTCATAGTCATAACCCATGAGGTTGCTAACCCATTTCTGTTGTACTGGGGAGGATACACGCTGTTCTAGGAAATATTTCAGACTCTGGTGATCAGTCTGGATGCAGAAATGAGTCCTTGAGAGGTAGGGTCGCCACTTTTGTACTGCATGCAAAATGGCCATCATTTCCTTCTCATATGTAGAGGCAGCTAAATTGTTACCGGAAAGGTATTCGTGGGTGAACATAATGGGGTGTTCATCTTGAAGTAGAACATCACCAAGTCCATTGCCGCAAGCATCACTCTCAATAGTGAAGGGCTTGGAAAAATCGGGCATAGCTAGAACGGGTGCAGTACACATAGCTTGTTGCAACTTGTCAAATGCACGCTTAGTAACATGTATCCATGTAAAAGCATCATTTTTCAATAGCGCAGTTAATGGAGCTGCAAGCTTCCCACAATCCTTGACAAACTTATGGTAGTAGCCAGTCAACCCCAAAAAACCACGAAGGCTCTAGAGTGTCTTAGGAGGTGGCCAATTGTTCATGGCAGCGATTTTGGCAGGATCCACACGAACCCCTTGTGCTGAGATAATGTGCCCGAGATACTCAACTTCCTTTTGGCCAAAAACACATTTAGACTTTTTGGCATGGAGATGATGATCAGAGAAAAGTTGCATTACAAGAGTGAGATGCTGGAGATGTTCATCCCATGTTTTATTGTAGATGAGGATATCATCAAAAAATACCAGAATGAATTTCCGCAAATAGGGCCTGATGTTGGGAGGAATGCTACCAGGGAGGAGCTGAATACGATGGTCCTCTAGTCGTGAAGGTGGAAGTCCCACTGGTTCAGCAAAAACACCTATATATCGATCCAGAATTTGTTAGAGATCCAAAGGAGTAGTGGGGGCCGCTGAAGGTTGCATTTGAAGGGAATGGAGCTGAGCAATGACACCATGGGAACTCTTCGTAAGGAGTTTTTCCAGGCGATGTGAACTGATGATGCTGAGAGACCCTGGTTGTAATCCCTTCAATGTGTTTTTGTGTTTATCGAGGGAGAACTGCATCCAAATTTCAGCAAAATCCCATAATATGGGGCCAAGTTTGCACAGCCATTGAGCGCCCAAAACCACATCACATCTGCCTAAGGTCAAGGCAAACATGTTAGAGCGGGGGTTATAATCTCCCATAGAGATACGCACATTACGACACTTCCCTTTGCAAGGTAAGGTGCCCCCATTGGCAATCATGACTTCAAAGTTGGAGCAAGGATGGATAAAACAATCAGCTTGTTTGGCGATCCGAGGTGAAATTATGAGTGCTGCCAGAATCAATGAGTATTGTAATAGCAAGCTTCTTGAAGTAACCACGTACCCGCATTTTTTGGGGGGTAGTGATTCCAGCTAAAGCATGGAGGGATATCTCGGTTTGGTCATCCTGAGATGGAGGGTCAGTAGGCGGCTCCTGAGTGTCAATCGGAGCATCCATTACATCGACAACTTCTTCACCAATTCCAGAGGCAGGTGGAGAATCCATATCCAAGAGATAGATCTTTTGTTGAACACATCGATGTCCCCGACTGAATTTCTCATCACAATTATAACAAAGCCCTTTTTCTCTGCGTGCCTGCATCTCTGTTTTAGAAAAATGCTTGATTGGAGGTGAGGGAGGAGCAGGCGGAATGGGAGGTCGTTGAGAACCCATATTACGGAAGGGAACAAGAGAGGATTTGGAGCGCTATTGGGCTTCCATCTTGTCTTCTGCCAACTTATCCAACCCCAGGGCTTCCATCATTGTGTTGGGACTGAACATTTTGACCTCAGATCGAATTGCATCCTTTAGACCACTGATAAAACAACTCCGGTAGAAGTCATCAGGTAATCCTTCAGTGTGATTAGCTAGTTTCTCAAATTCAGTTTGATACTCTTTCACAGTGCCAGTTTGGTGAAGTTTAGTGAGAGATCTTGTGAAGTCATCAAAAACACTCAGACCAAATCGGTGCAAAAGGAGCTGGAAAAAAGCAGGCCATTTTGGCTCTTCATGAGCCTTGATGTACCAACGATACCATTGAAGAGCTTCCCGTTCCAAATGAAAGGAGGCAAGTGGAACTTGGTGGACATCAAAAGTATTATGAAGGCTGAAATACTGTTCTACATGATAGATCCATCCAGTCGAATCAGTACCATTGAAGCACAAAAAATCTAGCTTCGGACTGCGAAAATTGCTAGAAGAAGAGAACCCATTGGTTGATGAAGACTCGGACTGTCGTCTGGTGTTCATAGCTGAATGCTCAAGATGGAGACCGGGAAATTTTTCATCCAGTTCCTGGAGTTTGACTTGGATGGCTGCAAGTGCTTCCTCCATGATTTTTGCTCCTGTGCGGGTGAAAACCATAAGCAGGAGATTTTTCAGGAAGGGATCTGCAACGGTGCGGAAGTGATCGGCAACAGATGGATCTGCAATGGCACAGGACTGACCGGCAACAGTTCTGGACAGAGGAAATCTGCAATTGTGCAACTGAAAATAGATATGGACCCCAGGTATGTGCGGCTTCCTATCGGTTCAAGGGATTCACTCGGCCACCAATGCTGTCTGGCAGCTTATGTATTGGAGCAGTACCCCTCACTCCACGGCTCAGGTAAAACTGATAACCGCTTAGCCACAAACGATAGCTCTTGGTTTACCTCACGGGTGGGAACTAGTCAATCAGGTAGGGGTCGTTGCCCTTTTCACTAGCAGGTCCTCTTAATGGGCCAGCTACTTCAGGGTTCCTGTGTACTTCTCACAATGCGTTTTAGGACTTATGTCCAAGTACTTCCCATATTTAAGCGGAGAGGGACTATTCCCAGATCCGAACCTGCAACAGAAAAAAAAAATTGGGCAGAAATTCCACCCAATGTTCAAAAACCGGATCTATATTGCTCAGAAATCACTATTATAGCATGTTTCCAGAACTGGAACAACCACTCTGCTTCCAGCCATGAAATCGGAATAGAAATCTGGGCACTCGGTCAGAAGATTTTCTCGCCACAAGTTTCGCGGCCGTCACCGAAATTCTGACAAATTACGGATTTTAAATCCGCGATATCTCCACTTTTAGAACTCCAAATGAGATGATTTTTTTTTTGAAACTGCGTATTTTTGAAAGAGGAATTCATATATGCAATCTGTTTCTTCTGATTTTGTGCAGAAAGTTTCAGAAATCGATCTGAAATTCGCCGCCCAAAAAAAAATAGAAAATTTCCCATGTGTGCCAAGGAAAGTGCTCTGATACCAGATGTGAGGACCCTGCAGCAAACAAGTAATCAAAACACATGATATAGCAGCACAACTCAAAATCACTTTTATATTAATCACAAGCCACTTCGAGGGGGTAACCTCCTTTGAGCAAGCTCAATACAAAATAACTTCACAGTGCCTTCATTGGCCTCAACACACACTTATATACCAAAATAGGCGCCAATACTATGGGTCAAAACCATGGGCCAATATAAACTATGGATCAACAAATACTACAGGCGGCTTACAAAGCATATGCGCCTCACAACAATAACACAAACTATGGATCAATAACTACTATGGGACGACTTACAAAGCATATGCGTCCAACAACAATCTACTAACATAGTAAAGAGAGGGATTGACATGGGTTCCTAACAATAAGTAGTATCTAAATCGCATATTTGAGATTTATACAAGAATCATTTTAAGAGGTGGGTCTACATATAATTCAACTGTATAATTTTCTAACAATGTTAAATGAATTCAATATTGCATACATTGGATCTTATACTTTATAAAGCTTATATGAAATCGGTAAAAATGGGAAATGCAAACAAGGATTAATTCCTAAAATACAAACTAAAATGCATCTGTAGGTTTCTTACAGATGTGAAATTAAAGGATCACCAAAACGTAACCACAAAGGTTGGATGGATTCTCAAGACGAGCACGTAGCCATGTATTAATATTTTGGACAAATCACATTTATGCTTTGATCTTAGGTCTCCAATGAAAATCCAAATGAAAATAATTGAAATGCTAGTTTCATACACAATCAGATTATTAATTTCTTGGTAAAAAAACACATCTATGATTTAGATCTGCAATGAATCTTCAAAAGTAAGCAATGGAAATCCAAAATGCAAGTGGGTGTTCTTGGATCGATACCCCATAAAAATGTAGGCAAGTTTAGATCTATCCTCAACCCTTTGAATCCGTCAAAAGTATAAATTAACAGACCGATACTCAAACCAAATACACATCGATCTCAAATAAAAACCCACAGTGAAGTAATAATCACTTGGGAAAATCACGTCTGTGGTTTATCTTAGAGCTGTGATGAAGTCTAAATCATTAGAGAAAATTTGGGGTCTAAAATGGGCCTTATAAGAAAATAGGCCAACAATAATGTCTTGTGAGTTGGAATTAAAGAACCAATAGAATTCCAATAAAATGAGTCAAGCATAATGGTTGAATTGACATATATGTCATAAAAAACTACTTTTTGTGTTCGTATTTTGGACATATATCCCTGTGTTTTTACTCAAATGTCGATTGGGAGAGCTCGTTTGATGCGAAATTTGATTCTAAATCCAAAGAATACCTACACTACATACTTTTGATGGATCCCTCTACCCCAAAAACAAGAAATACCTAAAAAAATGTGATGATGACACCTCTTTCTTGAACTAGAACCTCTATACTTATGTAGGTGTCCAATTCATTTCCTTCAAGAACTAGTGAGATCCTATACTTCCATTCTTGTAAGTTTTCATCCTCACTAATTTTGTCATCAAGCTAGTGTGATTATTCATTTTTAAATGGGAACCTCACATGTAAATAGAAAAAGATTAGATCTTACCGATTTGAGGTGTTCGTCCTCGTTCCGGATCTTACTAATCTAGGGTTTGTCTGAGAAACCCTAATTTTCAAAACTTTGAACCAAAAAATTCTAATTTTATATAAATGTATGCCTATTCAACTCGAGCTATCCAATGTACTCCTTTTCTGGAAACAATGGAGGGAAGCTCCTAGAACAGGAAGCCCTAGTTTTCCAATTTCCTCTGTAGAAATGTCTGATATTATTTCTGCGGTATTTTTGCAAATACTACTCCTATGTGTCTAAAATTTTGTACAAAGGTATCCTTGTCTGTGTCAATTCCAACACCATAGGTTTGAGCATAATTGGTTTCACCAATTGGACTTATGAGATTTTTTCCAAGGTGAATTATTTTAGGACTATTCATCATAGTGAACTTCTACGGACTGCTACGTGTCCCTGTTTCATCATCAAGGTCTAAAACATTTACCACAGAAATTAAAGTCCGTCCCCTATCTAGAACATCTTGTGAAATTGCATTTGGATCTTTATAGCCCGATATATAGAAATTCTCCCTAGGTTTCCTGTTTAGGGATGAATCCTTGAAGAGACTAGAACCCTTATTTCGAGGAATCATATCTCCCAGAATATAGCGAATCTAAGGTTGAAATATTTACACAGGGTACATTAGGATTTTATGTTTGGCCTGTGACAATTTTGGGCACTGATACTTCTTCGGTCCTGAGATATAGAGAATGTACCAAAACTACTCGTTTTAGTATTTTAGGGCTTTTCAAGCATGGGACCAAACTAGGGTTTGACTTTCCTGAATTTTTAATCAGCCAAAAACTCAACCTTGGTGTATAAACTTATATTATTATGAGGAGATAAATCCTATGCTGGGCTCACTCAAAAATTACTCTTATGAAAAAAGCCCTAATTTCCCATAGAAAAAACTGAAAATGCCCAGAATGAAATTATGCTTCGACAAAAAGATGCGCCCTTCAGTGGAGAGTTATCCCAGCCTCATTTTGCTAATGGATTGAGGAGAGAGACCAAAAAGTAAGAATCCCTAGCTTTTGGAGATTCACATTGTCTCCTTCTCATGTTAGCTCTGATACCATGTTATATTTTTATCATTTAATAAATATTATCTTAAGATCTTATTTGAGAGAATTAAATGCACATCAATAAATCACAAGAGACAATAGACACAAAGATTTTCCTCGAGGAAACCATAAAGAAGAAAAACTTGCAACTTCCTCAGAGATAGAATGAGAACCAATGGTAGCAATAAAACACAAAGACAAAAAAGACTATCTCTAACAGTTGTTCTCTCTATCACTTGTGTGAGCACTTCCTCTCTCACTCATGCGCCCCAGCTAAGTGAGTGTGTGTGTCAAATAGAGAGTCTCACTCTCTATTTATACTAGTTTTAGACTTGACAATTATTTACGAGGGTCGACATATGGTCGACATCTCTAGGAGATTCTAATAGCCCTAGTTCCCCGAAACTGTAGGAAATTCCCCCCCCGATCAACAAGGAGGGTTACCTCAACTCAAATGTGGGGACTATTGCACCGACTTACAAAGGAGGATTAAATTCAATTACTTTACATGAATTTATTATATTAATGACTGTCTCGATATGAACATTGGGGTACAATGAAATACAAATGATTCTCCTAATAGGAACATCTGGGTACAATATAAGTGAATACATTTCGAAGTTACAAATACATCAACAAGGTAAGATTTCCCTGTCTAGGATACCGTGTTGTGAATCAATTCTCCTTTTTCCTCTTAGGAAAAATTGTTCTCCAAGAAATCTCTTCAGAATAATCAGGTACAATTATGGAATCATAAAAAAATCCCCAAGCCTCTCTTTGGCTTCGTTTTTTATAGGCAAACTTTTCAGTCAAACCAAGAATCATTTGATTTCTTGATTTAACCCTTTTTATTTAATTTAGGTACTTTTAATATTTAACTTACGAACTTTTGAATAGTTCTTATTTGGACTCTTGTAGGTATTTTAATATTTAATTATCATTAGTAATAATAATAATATATGGAGCCTTTCT
The DNA here is from genome assembly GCA_001517045.1 of Pseudotsuga menziesii. Classification (NCBI taxonomy): domain Eukaryota; kingdom Viridiplantae; phylum Streptophyta; class Pinopsida; order Pinales; family Pinaceae; genus Pseudotsuga; species Pseudotsuga menziesii. The sequence goes on from LPNX010494959.1 coordinate 102,303, forward strand.
TTATTTCTTATAACTATTAGTATTATTACTATGCTTACTCTTTATACATATTATATATATATATATATATATATATATATCATTTGTTAACATTATGTATTTAGGTATCATATAACATGATCCCTAAACATATGACACTTTCTTTAATAAGGCCTTGAGGTAGAGGTTAGTTCAACTAGGTTAGCAAAATCTAAACCTCCTTGCATGTTGGATTCCCTCGTATAACATGGTAGTTCTTCAGTACTTGATGAGATACCTAAATTTCAAATTTCATTTAATTACTTAAGAATAAGTAATATGATATCAATGTTTTATTCAAGTCATTTTCACTCAACATAATTAATTCTTTTCAGTAACTCCTAGTGCTTATTCAGATCCCATACTCAATGGTAAAAATAGGGAGTTACAAATTTAGTGCAATTCTAGAGCTCCTTAGTCAACACTAATGCTAGGTTGTACTTGTAGGATACACCTACGTATACAATGGCCAAGGATCTAATGTTCTAGATCTTATTCTCAACATCAAATTGGAAGGCTTCATGGCTTATGCAGAACACTTCCAATTTATCTTTTCATATGCTTCATAGCTTCATGCTCAACACAAATGTCTCATAACTCATGTGTTTGAGAGATTATTGCTCAACATAAATTTAAATACTCATGTTCTCCATAGCTTCTCGCTCAACACAAAACATCAATTACCCATGTGCTCTAGAGCTCCTTGCTCAACACAAACATCTCATCAATTATGTGCTTTAGGGTCCACACCCAACAAATGAAATCATATATATATATCATATGCAATTGGCTTATTCCCAATATATCAAACAAATCATCATGTGAATATGAAGTGAGGTCTTAGACCCAATACATCAAATAAAACATCAAAGTAGTATCATAATCAACGTGGCTTATGCCCATAAGTGTTAGGTCAAAATTCACGATATTACACCAAACTGGCCTATGGTCCCTCTAAATCCCAATGAAGACACAAACTTCAAATCTTTGTTGTATTGGATTTCACAAGAACTCCGTATCTAGGCTTTGTTGTTAACCCCATGTTAGTTCAATGAGAAAAATAATCCTCTTTCGTTGGATCTCTTCCAACCTCGATCGATGATGGAATCAGCAAAAAACTGAATTGAATTAAAATTCTGTGCACATGTTTGTTGTTAAATCCCATGCTAGTTGAATACACAGAATTTTTGAGGACCTTGAGATCTAGATCGACGATGGGCCTCAAATACCATAAGGCGTATTTTATAAAAAAATTGTGCACACTAAGATTTAATTAATTCGTGCTAGTTGAATCAATGGAATAATTCACATTCGTTGATATTTCTTCACCCAAGTCCTGATCATTGAAATTTGTGGGCCTTTTAAACCATCACGTTCCATAAAGTAACTCTCACACCTCCAATATTCAAGCGCAGTATCCAATAGGGAGGGGACACATCATTTATGCAATTTTCCTATCGCACACCACAAGTATTTATTTATCCGTGCTAGTTCTCCCCACTAAATGGATCACACCCATCGATATTCTCCGAGATATATCTCTGTCGTTGATCATCAAGGTGTTTTATCCACAATCACCTCTGGTTCTCCGCGCTTATCTCAGGTGTTAGTTTCTTTCCGCAGAGTTTTTCTCGGTTGTAGATCTGTCAATATCAAACTTGGATCTATCGAAGGTACACATCCTTTAAAAATTTTGTAACCTTTGTTTAATTGATCACTGCAATGATCAATTCTCTCTGCAGCTCAAAGCTTATCATTGGAGATCTACGAATTTTAGAGTTTATATTTTAAGCAGGATTATATCATTGTTGATGAAAGTATGGTCTGGTGACTGGGTGTGTACTCTTTTGGTATCGGTTGCTTTATTTATATAGTTTATTACTTGTATGTTACACCTACTATGTTGATGCTTTGCATCGGGTGGTGCCATTCTCTTAGGAGAAGTACTCTTAGTCTAAATGGAATGGTTATGACTACAAATGGAATGCACCTACTCTGCCTCTCAATCCACTATAACTGTAGGACTAATTTAGTTCCTGGAATTTGAAACTCCTGCTCGGTTGGATTTATTTATCTCTAGATTTAAAAATATGAACAAATACTGTGAAATCACAGAAGGGTTAAGCATCCAATTAATTTTTAGATCGACTTAACTTACAATAAATCAAAACTCCAAATCAGACCAGAAACTCTTGAATCCGCAAAGTTAAATGTTGATCCACAAATTTTGGAAGATCAATGGTTGAGATGGTATCCGTAAAGAAGATCAATGGAAGATATTAGTCGTGGAGGTTTCATGCTGGAATCCGAAAGAAATCATATCAACGGACATGATTAAAAACATAAAAGAGATCAACAGTTTATACGAGTTGCGGAAGCCAAAGGGCGGGAAACAAGAAAAGACAAGGAAAACTCTTGATTTTCTGACTTTCACATCAAATCAAGATCGAAAACCAAGGTTGTTCTACAAGGATCAACGGTGCAGAAATCTGATGTGGACTGCGAAACCTGAAAAGTCAAGAATTTAGTTAACAAAACTTGGAGTTTCTGAGTTCCGATTTTCGTGTCAAATCAAGATCAACAGCCAAGGTTGTTTTCACAAGGATTAACGGTGTGGAAAGTCAATGCAGAGTGCGAAACACAAAATTTCAAGGATTTAGCTAACAAATCTTGGAGTCTCCAAGTTTCGATTTCCGTATCCAATCAAGATAAATAGTCAAGGTTGTCCCTGCTATGATCAATGGTGCGGAAAGCATATTTGGAGTGCGAAAGGTAGAAAATGGTCAACTGGAGCTAACGATTTGTTGGTTTTCCTATTGATGAGTTCCGTAGTAGAAGGAGGAAGGAGAAAAGGCCACTTTAGTGCGGAATTGGCTAGTATGGTTGCAAATTGGATCTCTTGAGGGAGAATTGACTGTTATAGGGGTCTCTAAGCCTGAAAATGAGCGTACAAGGATGAACATACCACAACTGTAATTAAAAGAGATAGTAAAGAGAAGTTTTAAAATATTTCCTTATGTCCAGGATGTCTCCTTCTTTGTATTTTTCTCATAACAGTTAGGTATTTTGTTAATATGTATGAAGATATATGGTTATTGAATGGTAAGAGAAAAGTGGACCACCTGGAAGGATAATTCAAGAAAATCAAACACACCAGTTTCGATGGGGAATCAAGGACTGGAGAAGAAGTGGAATCTTGGTTGTTGGATATTAAAAAGTACTTTCATATTTATAACTAACCCAATAACATGAAAGTAAGGATGAAATTTTACAATTTGAAAGGAAGGGCCAGTATTTGGTGGCAGGACCTAAAGATATCCCATGGGTTAAAAGAGAAGAACCTGGAATGGTCATAGTTTAAGAAAATATTCAAGAAGAATTATTTAATAGAAATATATTATGAAAGAAATACCAAGGAATTCTATGAGTTGAAACTTGGTCAAATGACCATGGAGGATCTCATCAATAAATTTATTGAGCTTCCTACCACAATATTACAAAGATCAGATTGAATTTGTAACCCCTAGACTGGGGATGAAGTGTTGAGGAAATAAAGGCTATGATTTGAGAATTATAAATAAAGGAATTACCTCTCCGAATCCTAGAAGGAAAAGAAGAAAGAAAAGTTTGACTGATGGAAAAAGGGCTTCCAGCCACCACCTTTTGAGGAACATGCCAAGCAACCCTCAAGGAAATTCCTAAAACATAGATGGACAACTTCAATGTAAGGATAATAATCATGTGCACCTTGGATGAAAAGGGGATACTCGAACCCCCAAGGAACCTTTGAATTTTTGGAAATGTGAAGGTCCCCACGTACAAAGGAACTTCCCACTCCTTGATGGATCCAAAAAGATGGTACACAACCTTAAAGAGTCTTCCACTGTGGGATAAATTGGTAATAATTTCCACTGGATTAATGCATATCTTGAAGATCAATAGGCATATCATCAATCTACAATCGTAGAGATTTAAAGTACTATTTCTAACCTAAATCTCTTTATATCAATTGATCTAGGAGCTACTTTAAGTTACATCACTCCAAAAATGATAGAGAATTGTTAGCGCACCAAGGTAAGGCATGAAAGGCCTTGGTCAGTCCAATTGGCCACTGGAGCAAAAAGGAAGGTAATAGATTTTGTTGCTAATTGTGAAATTTCAATACAGGATCATGTAACTACGATCTATTTGAATGTTTTTCCTCTAGTGTCATATGATATGATTATTGGCATGGACTGGCTAGAAAGGTATAAAGTAGTATTAAATTTCTTTCATAAAACCTTTACTTATGTGGCTAAAGATAAATTTGTGAGGAAAGTAAATGGTTTTAGTAATCATGTGTCTTTAAGACAAATATATGCCTTAAAATTGAAGAAATGTTTGAGAAAGGGCTGCAATATCTATACACTAAATGTTACTGACCTACTCCTTAATGAAAACCCAACATATGTAAGGGACCACCTAGTTTTAAATGAATTCATGGGCCTATTCCAAGAGGAGATACATAGACTTCCCCCTCAACAAGAAATAGATTTATCCATTGAAATTGTTCCTTGGTCTGCTCCGGTATCCAAAATACCTTATCGAATGAGTATCCTTGAGTTAACAAAATTGAAAATCAAGTTACAAGAACTACTAGATAAGGGCTATATTAGTCCTAGTGTATCACCCTGGGGATCCTAAGTTATATTTGTTAAGAAGAAGGATGGAAATTTAAGACTGTGCATAGACTACATAAAATTAAATAAAGTTACCATGAAAAACAAGTATCCTTTCCTCGAATTAATGATTTGTTCGATCAAGTAAGGGGTACAAAAGTATTCTCCAATTTGGATTTGAGGTTTGGTTACCATCTGATCAAGATTAAGGAAGAAGATGTTAACAAAACAACTTTTAGGACCCGATATGGGCACTACCAGTTCATAGTAATTCCTTTCAGCTTGACCATTTCCCCTGTTATTTTTATGTGTATGATGAATAATACCTTTAACAAGTACTTGGATCAATTCATGTTAATTTTCATCGATGATATCCTGATCTACTCAAGGACAGAAGACGAGATTCAAAAACACTTGAGAATTGTACTAAATACCGTAAGAGACCATCATCTGTATCTTAATTTCGAGAAGTGTGAATTATTCAAGAAATAAATTCAGTACTTAGGACGTTTCATCTCAAAAAAAGGGATTGCAATAGATAAACACAACATAAAGGAAATTTTGGAATGTCATGTGCCCAAGGATGTTGCTGACATTTTATATTTCATGGGACTCACCGGGTACTACCGAAGGGTCATCCAAGGGTTCTCAAATATATCCTATCCTGTTACTTCCTCACAAAGGAAGGGATAAAAGTGTGTGTAAAATACCCCTTGTGCCTTAATGCGTTAAGTGATGTGCTGCAAAATAGATGTCTGAAATAATACGTTTAGTAATCCTTTTCCACCAAAGAGCCCTTATACTGCATTCATAACATCATCATCATGTAAACAAAAGAAAATTAACCAACACAACGTAATAATACAACAAATAAGACAACCATATTCAAGTGGTTCACCCCAAGCTTGGGGTTACGTCCACCAAAGATAGTCCAGACCAAACCGTTCGGATCTTTATTAAGTAGTCAATCAAGTTTTACAAAAGCACAATTCAAGTAATGAAATATTTCAACAATTATCTCATATAGAGGGATAAACCCAACTTTGCAAAATTATCCTTATCGCACGGCCATTTCTTTTGGAAGCAAAAAAATTACTAACATAACACCTAAGACTTTAACTTATCTGATCCAAGTGAAAATCTAGGGTCACCCCTAAATCTTGATTGGAATACACTGGGGCTATAGTTTTCCTATATTTTCGGAGCTAACCCACAGAGGGGAGACCTATATTTCAAACATAGTATACTCAGGTTTTATTAATTCAAAAAAAAATTAAAACGAGGACAGGCGTAAACCACAGGAAGGAGCACAGAGTGTGTGGTGTAAACTCATCACCCAGTTCATCATTCTGAAATCGTTGCACATACTAGGTCAATTGCCAAGGTTCATAGGTATAAAACTCTATCCGATTTCAATGTTACAAAGGTCGTTTCCTTTAGAGCTCTCTGTTTCTGTGAACCATGGATCTTAGACCCACTATTAACCCGTATCGATAATAAACCAGTTCAAAAGAAACAATGATGGAAAGGGTGCGGCACAGATTGTTCTAGGATCTTGATTTTTGTTTTCTCTTCAACGTGCCGGAGAAAGGAGGCGTGTGCACCATGCTGGATTCCTGAATCCTGGTATTGGTCCTTCGCATTCTAGATTAAGAGGGATTATAGGGAGACACAATGACAAAGAAGGATCAACCCAACTAACTCCGGCGACCATTGGCATGGTTTGATGGAAACAAGTCAACCATTATTCCTCATCGCTATTCTGGAGAATATTGATAGCGCTACCACTCGTGCATTTTCTGTTGGATGATGGGGTTAAATGCTTAGGCAGGGAACCCTATGATACTAGGGACACACACACTGATATTTGGATGCACTTGATAGGACTAAGGTGCCAGATTTGACCTCTACTTTACTTATAGAATTATTGATCAGTCCATTGAAAATACAAGCAACAGGATGGTCATGTCCTAACCCTTATAATAAAAAAGTACTATATCGATCATTTTAGCACGAGGATAATTAATATCCTAAAGTCAAAACTGTGATTTCAGCAGTTTGGGTGCATGCTGAGGTATAAATATAAGTATATAATTTGGATTCTTGAGTAAGAATGCACTTAAATGGAACTCGAATTACCTTGAAAACATCATAAGGAAGATTCCCAGGCTTGCAAGATCTCCAATGCATACGGAATTGACTCCAAGCAAGATAGTTCAAGGCGTTACTCCTTGAAGGACAGGTGTGCAGCCGAGGCCAAGGATTAGAAATTATAAACAAACGCCCAGATCTCAATCCTACGAAGATAATTTGCAGCCATGGAACTAAGAACCATCTTCCTATGTTGTTCCAGAGAGACACGATCCTCGGTGGAAAGAGAATGCTATTCATCACTCCCCATCCCCCTCCCTCCCTTCTAGCCATTATACCCTATAAATAAACCACTTGTTTATTTCCCTAAGGCTGTGCTCCTTGGCCAAAATTGCTAAGCATAGCAGTTTTGTCGTTACACTTGTCAGGAGGATTTTGGGCTGAGAAATCCCAAGATTAAGGTGACCATTTCTGCCCTAAAATTAAGGCCTTCAGAAATCATTTAATTCTTACCCTGGCGTAACCACTAGTTTCAGAAAATCATTTAATTCCTCTCCTCTTGTCAAGATGGAATTATCACACAAATGGAGGAATCAATTACTCAGTTTTTAAATAACCATATATATATATATATATATATATATATTTATAATATTATCAATGTTATTTTATATAATTAAAATTAATTCACGCCCTTTTTTTGTTATTTCTCCTTTTACTTTTGACATACTTTTATACAGAAAAGGATGAAATCCTCTCTTTCCTTTTGACATAGTTTATACAATAAACCTATGTCAATTTATATATATATATAAGGTAAAGACTCAATCTACCTTTTTTCCTTTTGACTAATTTATATAATAAACGTATGTCAACATGACTTACTCTTATCCTTTCAGTTTGACATAATTCTATGTCATTTTATATAAGAAGATGACTTTAATCCATCTGTCATTTTTTTATTATCATAGAATGATTTATCCATAGTTTATAAGGAGACCAACTCATATAGTTTCTTAACCGTTAATTATTTGGGATGGTTTTCCCCTTTGGTTCTTCCTACTTTACGATTAACCCCTCGACTCTTTTGTCAAAGTCACTATCTTTCAAATTTCTTAGACCATGTCTTACTTACGTTTGATATTATGTAGTTGGCCATTTAATTGGGCTAAACATAGCGATATAGGAATCCATGTAGGATGCTATAGCCATGATGAAACCAAAGCTACATTATCATAGTTAAGGCTCTCTCTCTCTCTCTCTTTGACCATTTTCTGTTCTTTTCCTCGTGGGTTCAGTTTCCCATCGTTGAGCTGTGTCCAACTCTTACCTCTCCCAAGGAACTTTGGGTTAGTATCGAATACAAGGTCCTACTGGTGGGGCCTTGGCCTTGAGCTCCTCACCAGAATATGAATACAATATTATTCAATAGTTTATAATGCATTCAGGGGTCTATAAGAGGGATGTTACATCCTTTCCCCCTAAAAATAACGCCATCCTCGGTGTTCCTATTTTTCAACCAATTTCGTTCTTCTGTTATGTCGTCCTTTCTTGATTTCATGTTTCTGTTCTGATTGTTTGCTTTGTATTCCCTGTCATGATCCTGCATTTAAAGATCATTCATGTGCATGTATACTAGCATCGATATTGAAACAATGTAAAACTTCATAAATCAACACTACACAATGGTTCCAATATGCATGTTAGTTCTATTTTCCAATAAACAAATAGACATATTACCTCATAGGTACCAGTTTACCTGTAATGCACATACCTTTTCCCATCATTTTCTTTTCTTTGGATGTCCTTATCCTAGCACTCCAAGTGCTAATAGTACTTCAGGTACCAATTCAAGCCACCCAACACAAGGATGATACCAACCCTTCTTGTATCTCCTTTTGTGCTATCCAGGGTGCTTCATCATTATTATTTTCTCTGGATGTTCCTCCATCCAAGCACTCCAATTTCTAACAGTACTTCAAGTACCAATTCAATCCACCCAACACAAGGACAATACCAACCCTTCTTGTATCTCCTTTTGTGCTATTCAGGGTGCTTCACCAAGTTGAGGCACTTCCAGTTCTCGCACACCTCCATAGCTCCTAGCGGTTATTCTCTTCACAGAGTCCCCCACTCTTGTGAAAGTCCTCTCAATGTGTGTGGAACGAGTCTTAACCAAAATGTCTTACATCTAGGCGTCCCCAAAATGCATAGTGGTCCCTTGCTGGCCCGGGGGAAAACAAGGTAGCTTTCAACCAATACCTCCATCACCACTTCCTCGTGGTGATAACCTTTTTTTTCACATGAGATATTTCTCATATCTTCTTAACTCATTACAGTCCTGGAGCTTTAGCACTCCTCAGGGCCACAATTTCCCATGCCTGCAATCACTCCATAGGTGGTCAGTTTATCATTTTA
>LPNX010494959.1:122252-152167 GCA_001517045.1 Pseudotsuga menziesii
CCTTTTACTTTTGACATAATTTTTATACAACAAAAGGATGAAACCCTCTCTTTCCTTTTGACATAGTTTATACAATAAACCTATGTCAATTTATATATATAAGGTAAAGACTCAATCTACCTTTTTTCCTTTTGACTAATTTATAGAATAAACCTATGTCAAGAGGACTTACTCTTATCCTTTCAGTTTGAGATAATTCTATGTCATTTTATATAAGAAGATGACTTTAATCCATCTGTCATTTTTTTTTATAATAGAATGATTTATCCATAGTTTATAAGGTGACCAACTCATATATTTTCTTAACCATTAATTCTTTGGGATGGTTTTCCCCTTTGGTTCTTCCTAATTTATGTTAACCCCTCGACTCTTTTGTCAAGGTCACTATCCTTCAAATTTCTTAGACCATGTCTTACTTACATTTGATATTATGTAGTTGGCCATTTAATTGGGCTAAACATGGCGATACAGGAATCCCTATAGGATGCTATAGCCATGACGAAACCAAAGATACATTATTGTAGTTAAGGCTCTCTCTCTCTTTGACCATTTTCTGTTCTTTTCCTCATGGGTTCAGTTGCCCATCATTGAGCTGCATCCAACTCTTACCTCTCCTAAGGAAGTTTGGGTTAGTATCGAATAGAAGGTCTTACTGGTGGGGCCTTGGCCTTGAGCTCCTCACCAGAAGATGAATACAATATTATTCAATAGTTTACAATGCGTTCAGGGGTCTATACGAGGGATGTTACATCCTTCCCCCCTAAAAATAACACCATCCTCGGTCTTCGTATTTTTCAACCAATTTCGTTCTTCTGTTCTGTCATCCTTTCTTGATTTCATCTTTCTGTTCTGATTGTTTGCTTTGTATTCCCTATCATGATCCTGCATTTAAAGATCATTCATATGCATGTATACTAGCATCGATATTGAAACAATGTAAAACTTCATAAATCAACACTACACAATGGTTCCAATATGCATGTGAGTTCTATTTTCCAAGAAAAAAATAGACATATTACCTCATAGGTACCAGTTTACATGTAATGCACATACCTTTTCCCAGCATTTTATTTTCTTTGGATGTCCTTCATCCCAGCACTCTAAGTTCTAATAGTACTTCAGGTACCAATTCAAGCCACCCAACAGAAGGAAGAGCTAGGAGAGCTTTGAAAATATGAAGAGAATATTAATGAGGGCCCCAATATTGAAGGTAGTTGACCCCTATAAAGACTACACTGTATGTACTGATTCTAGCAAGGAGGGATTGGGTAGAGTATTAACTGAATAAAGGCATGTGGTATGTTATGAATCTCGCAAGTCGAAGGATCATGGACGAAATTATGTATTGCATGATCTAGAATTGGCAGCAGTAGTGCATGCCTTGAAGATGTGGCTTCGCTACCTATTAGGGAAAAAGTTCCTTTTATTGACAGATAACACCTACATAAAATATATGTTTACTCATCCTGGACTTAATGCCAGACAAGTACGATAGATCGCCTTCTTTAGTGAATTTGACTTTGATGTGAAGCATATCAAAAGTAAGGAAAATAAAGTGGTTGATGCACTATGCCGAAGAACTCACGAAGTGTATGAGATCACCATGATTCAACGCAAAGGTTATCTATTGAGTATAATAAAAATATCTAGAATCCATGATGTTGAATATGAAAATATATTGAATAAATTGTTGAAAGACGAGATAATCTTGAATGAGACAAAATTCAAAGTAGACCAAAAAGGGTTACTTTGGTTTAATAGAATAATATACATGCCTAACTTTGCATATTTGAAATAGTTTGTTGTAACGTCCCCAACCCTCTGACCTAGGAAGAGGACGCTACCATGGTGTTAACCATCCGGGCTAAGAGCCCCATGAACATGTACATTCATAAAATGGTGAAATGCTGAAACAGAATGCTTTGAACTAAAACATGCATACATGATTATTTATCATACAGAGCGGAAGCAACATACATTCATACAAGCATTCAACATGTTCATCATGATCATTAACAATAAATAGGATTGCAGAAGTAAACTAGACAAGATTAATTATATTATAAAGAACTCCTTCCGCAACCAGCTATGTGGCTGCAACGTTCCACACAACCCTAGGCTAGCATGCTCCTAAATCTCTCGGCAATGTTGCCACCCCCGAGCTGGACATGACTCCCCAAGTAATAAGGAACTAACAGGCTTACACATAGCCAACAGTAACAACACCACAAGGGTACTCAGTTCAGCCAAGCCAACACGGTTGGGTTTATCAGATCAGCCAAGCCAACAGAGTTGAGTTTATCAGGCCATCCAGGAGCTGGGAAAGGCTAATGCTAAGCTGGTGAGCTCACTGATGAGCTGCAAACACCAACACTAGAACCAACTTGGATTCTAGAACACCCACACACACCCAACACAATGAAGTCAGTCCCTTCTCTGCAACACAGTCCCTCAGACCCTGATCTTCCCTCCAGTGCTCTTCAGGGGTTGTGGAGAAGAAATCTAGCTCAGTAGCTCTATACGTGTGGTTCTCAACCCACCAAGTTTATCAAGCACCTCAGGCCCTCATTCGCCAACCCAAATTAGTCCGGGGACAAATCCACTGCATGCAAGTAGCCAAACAGCTATTCAATCATTTAGAGGGAAAAACATAGTCAAGTCATCATGGCAAACAACAACTAACACACTCACATGAACCCACAGCAACCCAACATTCAATACCATTGTTGTGAGGTTTACACAGACCAGAAAATGGTCAAAAGACACAGCCAACATTCACAACTCAATGTGGATTCATGGGAAAAATCACCCCAATATTCTACCAATGCCGCATTGTAGGTAATTCAGTCAACAATGCGTGGGGACAACCGCTCCCATCAATCAGTGGGAAAAATCCCAATAATTTCCGCTGCGATCCGCTATGATGGATGAAAAAAATACACAGTCCAATGCATGGAGGAAAAATTTGGTTCTCTGTGTGGATGGAAAGAATAGAATTATAGACCAGAAATTAGCACTAGAGAGAGGAGGTGAACCCCCACACAAAGGATGGTAAAACATTTTATCCCCGTCCTGCATGAGGAAGATGAACAACCATGATCCGGGGAGTGGGTAGAATGGTCCCTACATCGTGGAGAGGAGAGCAAGCGTGGGCGTGGTAGTGGTATTCATTCTAGGAAATCGCTGCATCAACTAACCAAAAAAAAGGAAAAACCAAGGGTGGTAGTGACACATATTTTTCCCCCGTGACTCAATGTTCCACATTCCCCCCTCCCTTTTCCTTATCCTTTGGAATCATGCCCCTTCTCAATTTAGTTGGTGCGAACATAGCTGGTTGGGTTATTTAATCAAAATGCGTGTTTACATGATGCCAAAAATAAATATATGTCGCATGTCCCGATATACCATCGATGGCCATTCCTAATAAAAAACACAACAAAACCAAATATATGGTGGGGCCTTGGCCTTTAGCTCTGCACCAAGATTATTTACAACATATGTATCCTATGTAATTTAATGCAAGTGAGGTTAAAACCGGGGTATTACATTTGTTCTAAATAAATTTCATAGACTTCTGTATGTAGGGAACCCTGGATACCAAAAGATGATAACAAGCCTTAGAAAGAAATTAATTTGTCTACTGCGGATTTTCCGGAAAAACCCTACAACAACTTATCTTACCGCAGAAATCTACAAACTGAAATTAATTTGTCCCAATCTAAAGGAAGATCTAGTTGATTATTTCTCTAAATGTTTGGAATTCCAACAAGTGAAGGCTAAACACCAACATCCAGCAGGTTTGTTATAACCCTTACCAATTCCTGAATGGAAGTGGGAGGTAATATCCATGGATTTTATCACAGGTTTTCCTTTGAGTAAAAAAAACATGATTCAATTATGGTTGTTGTTGATAAATTAAGAAAGTCTCCTCATTTTATACCTGTGAAATCAACTTATAAGGCTTTAAATGTTGCACAAATATTCCTGAAGGAGATATTTCGACGTCATGGGGTGTCAAAGATGGTAATTTCTGACCGAGATTTCAAGTTCGCATGAAAATTTTGGAACTCATTATTTGTAGGATTGGAGACCAAGATAAATTTCAACACTAGATATCACCCTGAAATAGATGGAAAAACCAAGTCATTGAGGACATGTTGAGGATGTATGTCATGGAAAGACCCACTAAGTGGGAAGACTATGTGCATTTGGTAGATTTTGCATACAATAATGGCTACCAAGCCTCTGCCAAGATGAGCCAATTTGAAATCCTGTATGGGAAAAAGTGCAGTACCCATGTTATTTGGGATAGCCATGTAGATCATTTGATGGTAGGACCTGAAATTTTACAAGACATGGAACAACTGTTTTGGGAAGCAAAGAAGAATTTGAATATGGTGCAGGAACACTAAAATATCTTTGCTGAATTGAAATGACAATATAAAGAGTTTTCGATCGAAAATCATGTTTACCTCCAAGTCAATCCCAAAAAGAGCTCCCTAAAACTAGGAAGTTGCATCAAGTTTTCACGAGGGTTCTTTGGACCCTTTGAAGTCTTGGAAAGGATTGGACCCGTGGCATACAAGCTGGCTCTTCCATCACTTTTAAGAATTCATAATGCTTTTCATGTTTCATTACTAAATAAATATGTATATGATTTCTCTCACATCATTTATTGGAATGTGGTACAAGGGGAACCAAAGGGCGAATTTCAAGTGGAACCTCTGTGCATTATAGACCAAAAATAAATAGTGCTTCAGAACTGAAACATCACTTGGGTTAAGGTGCAATGGAAGCACTTTATCCCAGAGGAGGTGACCTAGGAGTTAGAAGATATCCTGTGAAAGAAGTACCCAGGTCTACTCCCATAAATTATGGAAGATGACTGGGAAAATTGTGAATAGTGTTAAAAGAAGGGGGAAAGTATGTAATATCCCCCAAATGATAAAATTTATTTGTCATAATTTTTGAAAAAATATTTGATAAATACGTGTAACTCAAACATTAAGCTTGTAATAAAAATCATGAATGATGGGAAGAGCCATGTTGAATGAGGAGGCTATGCATGTGAGAGTGAGAGACATGGAGGGTCACCCTCACGGAATTTAAACCAGGTGTAATAATTCCAATATAAAACTAGACCCACCCTGGGGAATCAAAGAGGTGGTGGAGTAGAAATTCCTCAGGGAAATTGACCGTTAGCTCCAAAAGACCTAGGAAAAACAAAGAGTATAAAGAAGGAAGCATATGTTAAGGGGCGGGACGCCTCTGAGTATGCTGGAACAAGGAATACTTGTTGTGTGAGCACTCTGTGTTAGTCAAGGTACTTGCCACTGGAGAACTAGATTGAGTTTTACAGTCACCACTCTTGGCATGCATAGTTTACCTCGGGGGTGACTTAGAACGGAGAAATCTGTGCCTAATATACGGTTGGGTGGAATGTAGTTCTTCCCTTTTCATTACAGCTTGTTTCATGACATGTTCCATTACTGAGTATTGTTTCTACAACCCTATTGAGATCAGGGTATGTATGTTTATGTTAAGGATGTGTTTTAAAGAAATGATGAAACAAACATTTAGATTTATTATTGTGAATGACTCTTATGAACTGCTGTACAAATACGTTGGTTAACATATTTATTCCTTTCATTTGGTAAGATGGAAACTCAAGTAGTAGATTGTTGTTGTCTATATAGTTATTTACTTACTGCATGATTTCCTTGATCGATGGGCCTATGGCATTTCGGTAGATGTATGATTGTATGTTTTCCATTTTGTGTCAATGATAAGAGAATACCTTAGGTTTATGATGAAATTTTTGTTGTTAAATGGGTCAATGCCAAACCCTATGTATGTAGTCACTAGATCGACTGTCACATGTCTTAGTCGGTTCTATTTTTCACTGAACCGCTAAGTCTAACCGACCCTGCCTATGGTCCCTCTAAATCCCAACGAAGAGTTAGACTTCAAATCTGCGCTAGATTGGATTTCACAAGAACTCTATGTCTATCCTCTGTTGTTAACCACTTGGTAGTTGAACGAGAGAAATGATCCTCTGTTGTTAGATCTTTGGAAACCTTGATCAACGACGGACTCCAATTAGCACAAAATTGAATTGTATTAAAATTATGTGCACATCTCCTCTATTAAATCTCTTTCTAGTTGAATCCGTAGAATATTTGAGGACCGTTAGATATAGATCGATGGTGGACCTCAAATACCATAAGTCATATTTTATAAAAAATCCATACACACAAAGATTTAATTAATCCATGCTAGTTGAATCAGCGGAATAATTCAGAACCATTGATATGTATTCACCCAATTCCTCACTATTGAAATATATGGGCGTTTTAAAGCATCGCATCCCATAAAGTGACTCTCACACCTCCAATATTCAAGCACGATATCGAATGGGGAGGGGAAACGCCATTTATGCATGTTTCCTATCATGCACCATAATTATTTATTTGTCTATGATAGTTCTCCCTATTAAATGTCTCACAGCCATTGATCTTCTCCGAGATCTATCTCTGTCATTGATCATCAAGTTGTTTTATCCTTGATCACCTCCGGTTCTCAGCGCTTATCTCAAGTGTTAGTTTCTTTTAGCAGAGTTGTTCTTTGTTGTAGATCTGTCGATCTCAACCTTGGATCTATCAAAGGTTCAGGTTCTTTAAACCTTTTGTAACCTTCATTGAATTTATCACTGCAAGGCTCAATTCTCTCTGCAACTCGGAGCTTATTGTTGAATATCTATGAATTTTAGAGTTTAGCATTTAGCAGGCTTATATCGTCACTAATGAAAGTATTTTATGGTGAGTGGGTGTGTACTTTTTTTATCTTGGTTTCTTTGGTTATATAGTATATACTACTTGTACCTCACACCTACTATGTTGATTCCCTGCATCGGGTGTTGTCATTCTCCTAGGAGAAGTAGTCTTTGTTTGTAGGGAACTATTATGAGTGCAAATGGAATGCACACATTCTTCCTTTCAATCCACTGTAACTGTAGGATTGATTTGGTTTCTTGAACTGGAAACTCCTGCTCAATTGGATTGATTTAGGTCTAGCTTTAAAAACTATGAACAAAGAAGGTGAAATCAAAGAAGGGTTAGGAATCCAATTCATTTTCAGATCGCTTTAACTTACAGTAAATCAAAACCCTAAATCATACAGGAAACCATTGAATCCTCGAAGTTAACTATTGGTCCACAAATTTTAGAAGATCAACAATTGAGATGGTATCCTCAAAGAAGAACAATGACGGATATTATTCGCAGAGATTTCATGTTAGAATTCACAAAGAAATCACATCCATGAATGCGATTAAAACTAAAAAAGATATCAATGGTTTATAGAACTTGCAGAAGGAGAAATACGGGAAACAAGAAAAGATAAGGCACAACATTGAGTTTTTTACTTCTGTATAAAATCAAGATCAAAAACCAAGGTTGTTTCCGTAAGGATCAATAGTGCAGAAAGCCGATGCAGAGTGTTGAACGCGAAAATTTGAGGATTTAGTTAAAAGAACTTGGAGTTTCTCAGTTCCAATTTATGTGTCCAATCAAGATCGATGAGCAAGTTTTTTTCCACAAGGAACAATGGTGCAAAAATCTGATGCGGAGTGAGGAACACAAAAATTTGAGGATTTAGCTAACGAAACTTGGATTTTTCGAGTTTCGATTTCTGCATCCAATAAATGTCAATGGTCAACGTTGTTCTCACTAGGATCCAAAGTGTAGAAATCATGTGCAGAGTGTGGAAGGTTGAAAATGGTCAAATGAAGGTAATGATTTGTTGGTTTTCTGATTTCTAAGTTCTACAGTAGAAGACGGAAAGGTGAGTATAGTGTGAAATTTACTAATATGGTTGCATAGTGGATTTGTCGACGATGGAACAACTGTTATAGGGGTCTCTAAGACTTAGAATGGATGTAGAAGGATGAACATGCCCTTGACTGTGTTTGAAGGAGATAATAAAGAGAAATTTTAAAATCTTTTCTTATGGTGAGGATGTCTGCTTGTTTTTATTTTTCTCATAACAACTAGGTATTTTCTAAATATGTCTGAAGATACATGGTTATGATTTTTTTTTTGGATTTTTAGGTATGTTACACTTTCTTCCATTCAAAACATTGAATGGATTCATCTTTATTATATGCAAGTTCAACATGGTGCATCTAGTCCTCCCACTAAGTGGGTTTTTCCATGATGTACATCCTTAACATATCTTCGATGATTTGATTGATACGCTCTGTCTTCCCACCTGTTTGTGGGTGATAAATAATGTTGAGATTTATTTTGGTCTCTAATCCTAAAAAAAAGGATTTCCAAAAATTTGATGTGATCTTAACATATGCGTTGTAGATCACCATTTTCAATACTATGTGTAACCTGAAGATTTCCTTCAAAAATATATTTGCAATATTTATGGCCTTATGACCAGACTTTACATGTATAAAATGTGCAAATTTACAAAACATAACTAATACA
This sequence comes from Pseudotsuga menziesii, assembly GCA_001517045.1. NCBI lineage: Eukaryota > Viridiplantae > Streptophyta > Pinopsida > Pinales > Pinaceae > Pseudotsuga > Pseudotsuga menziesii. The sequence continues at coordinate 130,748 of LPNX010494959.1, forward strand.
TCTTACTAAAATGTGTATATCTTACTGAATTTTTTTTAGAATTTAATCTTAGTATCTTTTTAGAATAGTATATCCATTCCCATATCTTTGTTTGCGTAGGATTCCTTTCTTAAGAGAGTACAACATTTATTGTAATAGTTTAAAAAAAGACTAAACAAATTTAATTGTCTAAGTTGAAGGGAACAAGGTAATGCATTGAAAACGATTAAAAATGGTGGAGGAAAGCCACTAGGGTGGACCACCAACATTTTATGATAACTCAACTTGTAATCGATGAGTTATTTCAAATTTCATAAACATGCCTAGAATCACCTTGTTACATTTTTTCCACCGAGCAATGGGTGTTTCTTTTTATATTTTTTATTTACTAAAAATAAGGGCATGTTCAAATTATGCTTTATCAACTCAAATACAATGAAAGGTATAAATATAATGGCTAAGGATATCCTTGGCTGTGTATGTATGGTCGTTCGATAAGGTATAAAACATAATGGCCAAGGATATCTGTGGGTGGGTATGCGTGGTTGTTCGATGTATTATTCTTGTCCCTAAATATATGAATCTTTATATATGGATTAAGTAGTTGGTTTTATGTTGACCATGTCTAATGCATGAAGACCCATAATGTAATACACGTAACAATTTTTAATTTGTTTATTTTACTTTGAATATTTTTTTTTAATATTTTGACAATAAAGTCAAAATTAATGTAATGTATTACTATTACTTAATAATTAACTAATTGAGAAGAATCAGCACTAAAGTAGTTGTTAAAAGAGTTTTTTCTAACCGAGAAGTGGAATGACAAATGGTGAAAGATGTTGAGTGAGAACTCAAGTGATGCAGGAGCCATCTTCGAGAAAATTACTTCATGACTCCACATGGAGCACTAAAGAGAAGGATACTCATGAATGAGCAAATCCTAGGAAAATTATTATAAAATACAATGTCCATCGAATGAGGAGGCTGGAAATGGATGGGAAAATAATATATTGACGTAAAAAGATGGAGCATTGATCAGAATTTTCCCTTGCAAACAGTCTCGAGGGTTGTCGAGAAATTAAGTTTTGGCTACTCTAGGAGTTGGTTGGGAGGAACGACAACTTCAATTATGTTTTACCGACACTGGTGGTAGGTTAGTTACTAAAATTTATCTATTGTTTTAGTCTTGATAATTATAGTATGAAGGTAGAATCTAAATATGAGCATGTTTTATAAACTGAGATTATATAATGAGTTAATTGTCTTTTTTTAATATGTTAAATATTTTATACTCTCTTTGTAGCTAATTTATTATGTACATAATATAGAAGTCGCAAAATACCTTTTATATGTAGAATACAAGATTCCTAAACTGTAAAGAAGCATAGATCTGTTATAAAGTCGCATAGTATTAAAATATCTATCTATATATAAAAATATGTGTTTCTAATATAGATACTATAAGTGGAGTCAAGAGGCTTTCCACAAAGATGTCATGTCTATATTTTAAAACCCCAAAGCCATCTATTAATTATAATTCTTTTTTTTAATAACCATTTATACAAAAATAATAGATCTAAACTAAACTAATTACTTAATATTAGACAGATCCGAAGTAGAAATAGATCCATGAAAATAAACAAGGTATCTGTAAGTAGTAAGACATCTTACAGAGACTTCGTCTCTTATTAAAATAATTATAAAATAAAATATGAAGTATTATACGCTTTCGTAACTATTATAAAAAAATAGTTACAAACAAAAAATATATTTAAGATCTCAATAGATCTAACTAAATCACTAGTTCACACATCCAAGAATCCAAACGTAGTAAATAACCAAATCGAATTCAAGATATGAGAACCGGATTATCAACCAAATCAGATTCATATCCAAATTCTTTATAAACATTTAAATACAATATTGTATAATCCCCCATGGTTGAGATCCAATCATCAAAATCACTTTACAACCAATTTACCAAATCACATTAGAATCAAATAAAATACATACCAAACCATTTGCTAAAATTTTGAACTTATCTTACGCAATAGAGGTTGTGAAGTTCTCTCCTTCCCTGATACACTAAAAACAGAGTGAACCTATAATTTTACTCGACCCACATAAAATCAAATGAAATAATACCTTGAATTTGTTGCATCGATCCAGCGAACAGTAAGAGATCCATGCCATTGTTTGCATGCGCCTAAACCACTAGTGTTAGTAAATAATACAGTCATTTGTTTTACAAACTTTTTCAATGAACATAGTCAAGGTTAGGGATCCCCACCTCAGGACAGAGAAGGAAAAATCCTAAGAGAAGTTTACCCTGTCGCCTCCCTCACATGGCTTGAATTCCAAACCTTCATTCAGGTACATGCAAGAGTGGTAAACTATATACATTAAATCTTTATCAAACTGTAAATGAATATTTAAACATTGAAACTGTTAAAAAGTTACCTTGAAGGAAGAATTAGGTTGTTGATGCAATTCCAGACTTATCGCAAGCATCTTAGGTACCCTTTTGTGGGAACCCTAGCTTCACGTGACAAATAAAGTTGTGGTATTAATACTTTTCTTTTGTATTGTGAATCCCAAATTTCAAATAAACTAGTGCATAGGTCGAGGATTACACCTTTGCTACATGCGCATAGGGATAAGGATTTACCCCTCTTGGATGCCCTCTCCTCCCTCTTCCCTAGACAAACATTTTAAACTGATTTATCCCTATTAAAGACTGTGAAAAAATATATTAACACTCAGTAAATATTTAAAGACAAAGTGATTTGTTTCCATACATCTTACCTATTAAATTCTTGCGGGTTTGAGAAAACCTCTGCTAGATTCAAAAGTGAGCACATAAAGGTATTTGAAACAAGGTGGTAGGGTTGAGTCTCGTAGAGGATTCCATAAACCAAATGGAATTCAAGCGACCATCATCCACTTCCAAATACCGGTAATAACATTAGAAATTTGTGATACCGAGCACATAACGATGTAAAAAATGTCATTCAAAGACAACAGAGGTCACCGCATGCACCATTGTGCAAAAAAATGTCTCGGGGAGAAAACCTTTAAGAACCACAACCAAAAAACCATACATAAAACCTGACGACCAAATGAATGTGATGATAAAACGCTACAAAAACTCTTCAATGCCAAGAATCAGAACAAGCAAAAGTGGGGTCACAATCATCCCTCTCCACAAAATGCATGCGAGGAAACCTTTTCAATCATTATTCCTAGCTAGGTTACCAACTCGCAGCCAAGCTTTATGGCAGAGATTTAAAACACGCCTTTAAATCCACATCAAAATATCCCATTTGGCCTCCACCCTTTGACTATTGAGGTCATAATCTAAACCATGAATTAAAACTTATATCATTGTCATAACTTCAACATATCGCTTGCAAATCCTAAAGACTTATATCTTTCCAACCACATATGAAAAATCATATGTATGAAACGTTAAAACATAAGCTCGAACACATAAACCTTATGTATAGTTACACCTATATTTATGACCAGGTACAAAAGTTTATGATTAAAACCTAGATAAGCAAACCCATTATATTAATTATTTTAAACATTAACATCACCTTAGCAATCACTGTGACTGAGTTGTCCTTACAATTGGAGTCAACACTAAGCAGACGATAAGCCTGTTGTCAGACATTAAAAATGTCTAGTTCATCTTATGCTTTCAAATAAATAAGAAATATGTTACGACTAAGAAATAAATTTCCAACGAGTAAGAATGGTAAATTAGACATATTTTTTTTAATTTATGAATTTTATGGGTTTGTCACACATAACAACTACTGACAAATTCATATTTGCATGGGCATTCCCCATCAAAGGATAATTATTCAATTGATAGGTCATGTATGGTGTTTGAGCCATGGTCCATGACCTTGAATTCCTAGAAGCTTCATATATAGCCTAATACAGAGTGTGTGCCCCCCATCCATCTCTACCACCCCCCAAATACATATACCTAATAATAAAAGTCACCTAACTAGAAAAAAAACTTGTTTTTAAGCCAAAGATTCCTTAGGAAATCATGTGTGATGCTTTGATGTGTTATTCTTAATTATAGATTCATGGAAGCTTCATTTAGGGAATAGTTCTTTATTTTCCTCCCACGTCCATATCTAAGGTCCTAAGGCCCAAATACACATATTAAATCTTATAACTAGTTGATAACCATTAATATATCCCCATTCAAATGCTAAAATACCCTCATTATGGAGGCATGGTAGTTTGATGGTTGGTGTTTGTCCTTAGATGCCAAGAAACTTCCTTTAGGAGTTAAGGGTTGGATTTCCTCCCTTAACCATGTTAAGGCCGTAAAACCCATATCTATTGAGTGAATATTCTTAAAGGTGTTGACGTCATTTATTAGAGGAAAAGGATAGCATTTGGAAGCCATGGGTATTGCATAAGACAATCCTTCATGCCAATTGATGCCTCAAAGATTCCACTAGGACCTGGGGAATTAGATTAATTCTTCCATCATCTCAACAACCCCAAAACCCATACATACTAATAAAAGACACTTAATGACACAAAGAACTCTACTTAGAGGCTAAAGATATCCTTGATAAGTCATAGGTTCTTTTTACAAGTCTTCATGGGAATCAATTTTTAGAATATTTACTTAGATCCTAACATCTAGGTTTCCTCCATTGAATATGTCTAATGCATGAGATCCTTACCCAATTATTAAAAAACTAATGGAACACATACACCCACTTAGAAAAAAATGTATGCCTTTGGGAGGTCCCATGTGGTTGGAGCCATGTCTATTATCCCTAGATGCATGATAGATTCCTTTAGAGCCTATAACATGGGTTACTTCAACAAACTATATCTAGGACTTGAGTCCCATATTTAGACATGAAAATATCCTATTACAACAATATCCCCTCTTTGAAGAGAAATACACCCTAGGAAGGTTGTTTATGGCTTTTTAATGCATTTTATTTACTCCTCATCATTCAAAGACACTACCTTTAATTCGTAGTACCTACGTTTCCACCATAAACCATGTACATATCCTTGAGACTAAAAGCCGGTGCTAAATGTTTTCTTAATTATCGCCCAACCCTCTCCTGAATCCATATATTTGATCAAAAAGTAATTTGTGGTTCTCATATTCATCATCAATTTTCCGTAAACGATACTTAGAAGCTACATATAATACCTAAGTTGTAATCTTCTCCAATTCACCACAGTAAATGCCTCAACACCAAAAACGTGTCCTCACAATTTTTTATTGGTGACCATATCCTCACATATAGCTAAGGATACCCTCAATATAACATCTTTGGTGGTTCAAGGTGATGTACTTTGGCCAATAATCCTTGAATATTTATTTAATTCCTATGGCTCAAATTTCCTCCGCTAACCTTCTTTAAGGACCCATGACCCATCCTTAGTGATAGAAATGTTGTAATGGATCCCATATCCTCTCTTAGGGATCAAATATTTGTAAAATAGGTTATATATGTGGTGGTTAAATTCCTCATTCATGGCCCTTAAGACTTATAACGTAAATTTAGGGATTAATTCATTAGCTTCCCCCCTTTACCATGTTCAATGCACTAGTATGAATATCTAGTGTTCTAAACATGCTAATGGTGCCCATATCCCAATTTGGAAGAAAATGTTAATCTTGGGAGGTCAAAATTTGTGGATGGAGGTTTTGTCACTGAAGTAGGATACCTACAAGCTTAATGTATATCCTAAGGCTCATGTTCCTCAACTAACAATGTATAGGTATCCATAATGCATCTTTAGTTCGTAAAATATTCTAATGTTCCCCGTATAACCACTAAAAGGAAAAATATCCCATAAAGACATCATGTGTGGTGGACTGATCCCTTTCCCATGACCTTTCAACTTTATAAGGTACCATTTATGCTTAATGTCGATGTTTAATAGCTTGGACTTAAACTAGTCATCACTACAAATACATAGTTGTAAAAAATTACACTCATTGCAATATTCTAACTTGGATGTGAAGGATTGTGCTGTGAGTTTATGTATGATGGGTAAACACATTTTCATTGGAATTGGATGCAAAAAATAATCCCGTTTAGTCAAAGGCCCATTTTTCCTCCCATTATTATGTTGAGTCTTTTGTGAATGATACCTTTTCCTTCAAAAGTTATATCGGTCTCAATATCCCCACTTGGAGGCCAAATATTCCCTCAACAGGACATGTGTTTTGGTTCAAGATATCCCTCTTGAGAGTTCGTTTGTGGGGGACCCATATATTGTTCCTAAATGTAGATTCCTATAAGCTGGTATGACATGTGTAGTGGTTTATGGTGTTCATGGCCACGCATGCCTAGAATCTTCCTTAAGTGGTACATCCCTACATTTCCTCCCTTAACCATGTCAAATTCCTTAATATGCATACACTACAACAAATCCTGAAATTAGCGTCCCATTTAGTGTCCTTTTTAGTATAATTGTTTTTTACATTGAGTGGTCAAACTAGACGCTAAATGGGATGAGTCATAGAAAAAACTTAAAGTGTCTCAAAAGACGTCTTGTTTTTCTTCCTAGATAGCATCATTTATGACGTCCAAAATAGCGTCTATTTTTTTTATTCCAGAATAGCATCCAACTTTGCTTCCTAAACAACGTCGAGGTTTGCTTCCTAAATAACATCCTATTTTGCTTCCTATCGAGTGTCCGCTTTTGCTTCTTAAATGAAATCCCCATTAGCGCCATATTTGCATCCTTAAAAACACCATGTTAGCATCCAAATTAGCATCCAATATTGCATCTATTTTGGCTACCACTTTAGCATCCCATTTTGCACCATGTTTTACTTCCAAATATGTGTCAATTTTTGCTTCCAAATTTGCAGCAATTTTTGCTTCCTTTTTTGCATCATGTTTTTCTACCAAAATGATGCCAAATATTTCTTCTATTGTTGCACCATATTTTTCTTCCTATGTAGCGCCATGTTTTGCATCCAAAGTAACATCTTATTTTGCTACCATATCAACGCCATGTTTGGCTTTATCATTAGCATCACTAATTTGTTCGTTTTTAGTAATTTTATATACGAATTTTGGTCATTTTGTTTGCTCATATATCTCTTATTTTTTGCTTACTAATTTAGTTGTTTTAACCGATATTATAATATCATCAGGGCATGGAGGAATCGAACCACCAACCTCCTTCTTGTAAGGCAGGCGCTCTTCCATTAAGCTATCACCCTTTAAGAATTTCAGAACCTAACTTACAAGGTCCTCTATAATGGTAAAAAGGATCAATGCACAACTTTGAGTATCTAATGGTCGACAAAGGATGATAGATTGTATAAGTTCACAATATATAATCAAGCAAGTTATGAAATACATACACCTTTTCAAGGAATTTTGAACAAACTCAAGAAATTGGCTTAATGGGATTGAAAAAATCACTATTCCCTAGAAACCGTAAGTGTACCACTATATGAGGCCTATCAACAACAGTGATCTTAGTGTGGATGCCAAGGATATAGTAGATAAGCATGATCATCATAGAGCCATGTATAAGTGGAGAAATAAGGAGAATCAAAAGACAATGATCAACCCAATAGTTGGTGCTTCACATGGATCCTATCCACCATGGGATGAGCAAAGTTCCTTCTTCCATCCAGATAATGAGTATCCATAAGGGCATATGGTTAGGATATATTGTGATTCCCATTCATAATGTTTATTCTCTTCCGAGGGTGATGTTGCAGTGCTTGCATTGGGAGATCTACATGATCCCCAAAATCATTGGATATAAGCATTTTCATGGGGCCATAGAGTATAGAATGAGGTTGTGTTTTTATTATTTTCTTTGGAAACCCAGGCATGATTTCAAACATTGGGAGAAGGCATATAATCGGATATACTTAAAAAGCTACAATCATGATAGGGCATAAAACTATACTCTATAGTCACTGTGTAGATGTTGGAAATGGGTATAACTTCCTAAGGACTATGAACAACATCCATTTAAATAAGAATGCAAAACCTTCCATGTCACAGGAATACTCAATGGCAGTGACCTTACTGTTTCTAACATAAAAAAAACAAATAAGCTAGAAATGGAAGCTCCAAGGGGATACACATAACATTAGAATGCAAAATCAACACCCTAAAGAAGTTCCATCTAGATTTTTCATTGTAAACAAGAAAGCATTCATAATACAGACAAAATTGGTTGTGATAATAAAATAGGTCATATTTCACTTACCTATATCACAATGTGATTACTCTATTGGTCAGGTTTCCATTTTGGTGACTATAGAAAGATCTTGTCATGAAAAAATCCATAATATTTAGAATACCATTATTATCAATTGGCAGATAATATCATATTTAAAGCATAAAATTTCATGTTCAAACACTTGTTTCAATAATCATATCTCATAATGAAAGAAAGAAGAAAAAAGATTAATAAAATCAAGAAATTACCTTTGATGCCCCAATGCAAAACTTGGTTGATATGACATTGCATACATTTCTTTACCAACATAAACTGCATCATACAACATAATGTAGTGTTTAGATATTAAGAACCAGAGAAGTGTTGCATTATTGAATACTAAACAAGAATTCCCTTCAACTTTTGCAATTATTCTTAGTTATTGAGTAAGTTGCTATAGATTTTATACCGAGGGGAGTTAAAAAAATTGCGTTCCATGTTAAGACGAGGTGCTAGAATAACTGTCACTCAATAATATATTAGGATTCCTTATAAATTATGTATTAATGTGTAATAAATATCACGAGTGTTAGTGACCATTCAAGTTAATGAATAACAGTTAGTATTGGCAGTTAGGGATGGTCATGTAGAGTAAGTAATTAAACCACAATGAAAAGATGCTAGCAAATTGTATCATTGTATTTCTACATCTCTTCTCTTTCATGAGTGTTTGATGTTAAAGTCCAACTTTCACTACACTAAATAACCTCAAGGAGACAACAATGAAGGATAAAGATATCCTCCTTTTGAATTTTAGTTTGTATTCTAGAAAGTTAGTGGACCTTCTAACCCTTGCAAAACACAGATTATGTTTGCATACTTCCATCCATACACTCACTTCCAAAGTTTTTTGTTTTGTATATGAATTCTAGAATGTTAGTGGACCTTCTAACCCTTGCAAATGATAGATTATGTTTGCATACTTCCATCCATACACTCACTTCCAAAGTTGTTTGTTTTGTATCTGAAATGGAATTGATCACAAAATTAGGACAAAAAATAAATATATAAATAGATTATCATCCTAACAACATAATAAAGGAGAATAAACTAAAAATAAAATTCAAAGAATGGTTCATGAAGCAATGCTACAGGAATACCATAATCAATGTAAATCATCATCTCATGAACCTCTCATTAAGGAATTTAGAGAAATTTGAGGTCTTGGTTTCATCTAAATCAACGAGAAATGGAAAGCAATAAAATGTGTCTTCTATATCAAAAGGTTGTGCTAGGAGAAATACAAACAAGAAACCATTATTAATAAAGGTCAAGTCATCTCTAAATCCTAAAATTATTTCAATCTGGAATGCTTAATTTGGAAGGGGCCTCCTCTCCCCATTAAAAACTCGTGGGCTGGTCAAAAAGTAATTTATCTAGCAATGCACGCACTTTACCATTACAACATGTATAGGAACATCAGTGACAAGTAATCGATGCTTATCAATATTACATACATCTATGTATGTAATGATATAAGATGTAGTTATTATAGAAAAGAGAACACTAATCAGTGTATTACCATAAATATTTGTATTACATATGTTTCATTAACCAATTAGATTAGTACTACTAATAAAAAAACATTTATCCTGAAATCTATTTTTTTTCAAAAAACACTTATCGCAACAGAAAGAACATGTTAAATTCAAATTAAGGGGATCACATGGATATTAAACAGATATATACATGGAAAATGTGCGCTCAAGTGAATTAAGAAAATCTCACAATTATTCATTTCATTTCATTTTTCATTAGATTCTCTTAACTGCTGGATGAACCCAAGTTGACTGAGAGTTGGCTAGAATCTGACAAAAGATGCATCAAGGAAACTAATGCCATATTTCGGAAGTACCTACCGTCTTCAGCTATACATGAGTTAGAGAAAAAAAAGAACCTAAATAAAAAGAGGAAATGAAACAACTAATTTTAAGCCATAAAATTGGAAAGGTTGAGCCTCCTAAGTATGCTAATTCTAGTTATGATAGAACTTTTATGCCAAGCCTGTAAGGATTTTTTGTACAATGTAATCTATACCAATATTATTAATGAGACATAAATGTGCATCTTTAGATTTTGACACCCAAAAATCACTAATCTCAATGGCTCATCTTGATTTTAGACTCTCTTGACATGCTAGAAAATCCAATCAAAGCCAAAAATCTAGAAGACAACTCTGGACCATTATGATCAATTTCAGAGACACAAAATATTCCACAACCAATACTTATTTGCAGTGTAGACTATCTATTACTGCGTCTCAAGTCTCAACACTATAATCTATAGGAGGATATTCATCCAAACCATGCCTACTGACCAATCTAGTTCTGACCTATAAGGAAAACAAAAATTTCCCTTGTGGTACTTGGCCTCTGAATTCTTTCCTAAAATTTTAGAAAACGAACTAGGAACAAGTGCCAAAATGATTGAACAAGCTTTGCACTTACAAGCATATTGAAAAAAAAAAGGTGTCATAATATAAAACACACTTCTAACTGTAATCCTATCAGCATTAAGATCTACTATTATTGTTTGCACTATTAACATGCATTCCTCATGGGAACTGTTTCTTAACAGCCAACAGGAAATACATCAGTGCACTAAAAATCAAGAAAATTGATATTGTTGTTGAAATTCGGATCAGAATGGCGCTCCATATGGGTACAAGGAGGGCACCTTATATGGGCTATGTTTATCATGTTTTTAATAGGATCCATCCACCTAACTTAGGCGCCAACCTTTTCACTCTAAACTTTACCACCCATAGACCAGGTTCTAAGAAGAATATTTACCATACTGTGAGGCATTGAGCCTACTCCATTATTTCTTCAGTGGTGTCTAAGGAAACAACTTTAACATAGACCTCTTCACATCGAGCTTGCAACTGCTTGATCTCATGTTGGATTTTTTTCTCTCGTTTTGCAAGGAGATCCCTTGGCCTCCATAATATTATCGGCTAACGTGAGAGCGAGAAGTGGAGTTTAGGGTGCCCCATACCCACTCGTTAACATATTAACTTTGATACTTGTAGTAATTGGATTCTTGATGCATGGATGGATCGATGGAGAGAGCGATGAATGGGAAGGATTGAAAGTTGTTCAATTTGTTTGTGAAAAACCCATAATTTCAAGAGAAATCCATTTTTCCCTAACAATTAACCCCCAAAAGCATGAGATGGGAATAAAAAACTACCATGTTTTTCAAATATTTCTAGTTTCCCCTCTATGGGGCAGGTAAAATTTGTTCTATTTGCTAGATTCAAATACAAGAGGAAAGCCATGTGCAGTGAGGTAGAATGTTTTGCTATGTTTAAAATTATATTGTTAACAATGTTTTCAACATTGGTGATGATGTAATGTGCATGACACACAATTACATTTTTAGAGAAAGACATAAATACTCATGTCTATATTCAATTCAAAAATTAGTTCATTGGAAAGTCAAGTTTCTACTCCATTTGCCAAAAATCAAATTTGAGTTGACAATGTGTTCAGATCCGAAGAGAAATAGTAGTATCAGTTGAAATCATCAGAGATCACTTAACAGGTTTCGAAAATGCTTAGCCACAGCTTGAGACAAAAGTTAGAGAGATGGAGTATCAGTTGAAATAATCAGAGAGCTAGATTAACAGATTTAAAGTTGTAACTGAAGGGTTTTTTGCATGCAATCACACTTGGGCTCCTACTTAAAGCCCTGTGACTTGGGTTCCTTCTTACAACCCTGCAACAAATCACACTTGGGCTCCTCCTCAAACTCATTTGAGGACTTCTACTCAATACCCTTCTGCGACTTCTACTTAGGATCATGCTTGAGATTATCCGAGGACTCTCACTCTCGCTCTTGCTCAAGATCCTTCTAGGGATTCTTCTCAATATTCTTTTAGATATTCTGCTCAAAATATTCTGAGGGATCCTATTGGGACTCCTTGGAGAGAAAAATCCATTTATTAAAGTAACAAGAAAACAAAGTGCACAATGTACAATTATACAACACTAAACTATATGAAATAATATATGCATTGAAGAATGCCAAGATAATATCATAAACAAAATGATATACCTTAATAACACTTCCATGACATTCACATATCATTTCAATAAAAGGGGAAAGTAAGACTGACCTAGAACTACTAGGGGCAACACTCTGAGGAGATCGAGAATCTGGACTATGTGTGCCATAACTTTTGTTATTGTGGACCTTGTTTCACGTACCATCTGTTTTCTATCCTCTAAACATTAATTAACCATGTTTAAAGCTTACTGCATAACTATGACATTGATAATGTACACTAATGCTTATTTATTCAAATATTACTACAGTTCAACCACTACAATAGTTCTTAACTAGTTCAAGCCTCCTTTCTCTCATGGACATTGTTACCCATGCCAAACAAAGAAAGAAAATAGTCATTTCTTGATATGATAAAGCTCAATGGAATAATATTGAAGCAAAACAAAAAAATGTTCTCCACCTTTTTTATACCCGTAAATGCCATATTTGTCATATTCTATAGGTTGTTCCACATGCATAATTATATTTTATGGAAAGCTATAAGCATATTCTACAAGTTGTTCAACATGCATAAATTATATTATATGGAAACCTAGAGGCATGGAGAACTGTTCTTATTGATCCAAATGGGAATTATTTTCTTGATTTGAAATGTTACAAAAATCACAATAGAATCATACCTTTCCACCAAACTAAATTAATCATAACTTAGATAAGGATTAAAATAACCTTACAATGGAAAAAAAGTTGCTTTGAATCTTTGCTCATGAGAAAAGACCAAGTACTTCATATGGAAGAAATAACAAAGAACATTAAAATTCAAACATAAGATGTAAAAGCATACAAAGGGAAAAAGGTTTAGTAGATGAGTATATGTAGTTTTGTAATTACTTGTATTGGGTTACAAGCTAGACCAAAAAATGGAAGCTTCTAGTCTTGCAATGTCAACACTTGGGAAAAGTCTCTGGCCTCCTCCAAATGGAATAAAACAATGACCACTCGGATTCTTTTCCTAATGATAAAATAAGAACAAAGAAAATGTATGATCAGCTCAACCCTCATAATCTCACTAAACATTTAAATTTTATATATATTGGAATTTTATAGTCCAAAATTCACCTGTAAAAATGAAGGAAAATTACAGAGGAAACTAATTCCATAATAACACGTACCTACCAGGATTGAATTTGTATGCCCTTTGATAGAATTTTGTGTCCAAGTGAATGGATCTAAAGTGATCATATCTGTATTTAGAAAGGAAATAAAATAAACTATATCAGTGGTCCCAGGTAATGATTGCTAAACATTCCATTATTAAAATATTCACACATAGAAAGTTTGGATTCGACGCAAAAGTCTAAAAGTCAAAAACATTATTTCATTGAATTTTGGTGGGATGTGATGTTAGGATTCAAACATTCCATTCACTAATAAAACAAGCCAACTTGTGTAAAATTGCTAACATTTTTTTATGTTTTGTCAATTTGGTGCCAAATATGCTTTTCATTGGTAAAAATACAATTCACTCATATTAGTATTAAGGAAAAGTAACCCTAAACAACAAATTTGGAATTTAAAAAAAAAAATATTTAGTTAAATTAGAAAAAGGTAAAAAAATAAAAAAACAAGCAAACCTTAAAAATAAAAATTAAGTTACCTACTAAAGATTCATATCCTCGCATAGTGTCAATAGTACTTTTGGACCTGTACTAAGCCCTTGAAATAAACTACCACTCAATATATCTCAACATTTTAGAACTAAGTTATGGATAATGGTGAACCATGCAAAAGTTATATGTTGCCATATATAATGTTGATCCTATGAAAAAACTCATAGTTGATGATATTCAAGTTTCATAAAACACCTAATAACTTAATAAGTTGTTAATTATAAGTGACTTCTTTTCACAAGAGTAGTCAATGAAATGGAAGGCATTTTATAATGGTCTTTATACTTTAAGAACACTAGGAAACCTTAAATGGTAGAAAATTTAATTTAATTATGTATAGTGTAGGTTATTATGTATAGTGAACACCAGATTCACTTTATTGCAAAATATTTTTATCAAAATCTCCATTATTAAGGTTAAAAGCTAGTAGCCTCACACTAGAAAAGACATACCTACATGCGTATGTATAACTAGATTTTCCATTAGTATCTCAAATAGAAAGTATGAACAGTTCCCTTTCTTGATGGCATACATTACTCTAGGACTTGGAGATTACTAAATACTAAAATGAAACAGAACATATATTTCATTACTTGTAATAGACTAAGTCTGTAGATCATACAACTATACTTAAAAGTTTCCAACATGTAACATTCTTCCAGCAAATCTAGACAACTTTAGAGCAAGGCCTTTTTTCAAACTTAAACGATGCAAATGTGTGTATGAAATTTTAAACATTTTCAAACTTAAATGATGTAAATATGTGTGTGAATGTGTGGTTTTAAGCATCCAAGAAAATTGCATACCTTCAGTAGGTTAGCAACAAAAATGATACCATGAACCTGCAAATAAAATAATGATGACAAATTAAAAAGACTTGAAATGGGATCAAGAAAATAAAATTGTAATGTCCAACAAGTTGTCACAAACTTGGCTTATTTGAACAAAAGCTCCTTTTGAGTTGTTTGCAAAATTTAAAGAATGGAATCCATGAAAAAGGAAAAGCTTTGAGAAAAGGAAATTAAGTCGTGTTGAAATTCTTGCACTCGACTTTAGAATTGGAAATTCCATATTCTTTCTGTCAAAATGAGGAAGAATAGCAACAAGAATTTGCATTCATGAGTTCTACAGGAAATTGTTGATATTAAATAAATAATGTAATTGCAGATTGGTCAACAACATCACTTATAAGTTATTAGCGATATAGAAAGCATAATATGGCTTACCAATATACTAGATGCATTTATGTAAAGCAATATCCATAAGACTATATAAATGAATATCCTTAAGACTATATCAAGCAATATTCTTAAGACTACATAAAGAAATAAATTCAATCAATAAAAAAATAATATTTATGTGGATGCATACTCTTCATGTACATCCATAATATGTTGAGAATCCCAATTTTTTACATCCATTCCACATACTATGGATATTTAGTGACAAAAGCATGAGTAAGATGAATAACACAATTCACGTGTTTGTGGAGGCTCTTAGATTCATTGTTAGGGACTGGAAAAGATTTGTTAAAACCAGGTCGAGAAAGTAAATATGGAAAATGTGAAATAGTAGGGAAATCATTGAGGACAAAAGGACCAAGGGACGATGGCCCCATCACATCACTTGGATGCACCTTCACAATTACAAGACCACATGAAAAAAAGCTCAATTAACTTGGTAGATAGCATTGCAATTTCTTGCTACTAGAGCATGCAAAATACATAAGATGAAAGAAAATGAAATGGTATGAGAATTATTGCTAAATTATGGATGAGATAAATGCCAAAAGTCATTGGATTTAGCATACCATAACAATCTCACTGTCTGAAAAAATAGAGTAACCCCAACTTGTAAGTCATGATACTTAGGCCTTGGCTTTAACCCCAATGTTTGAGCCTTCAAGGGGTCAAATTTCCATTTATCATTAGAAAATTCATAGATGTATATGAAAATAATAACATCAAGCCTATATCTCGCGAGGATTCCCAATTTTGTTTCTTTAATTTCAGTTAACCTCTCTGATCCTAAACGAGGACACTTTTGAACTAAATTTGTACTTTCCTCTTCATTCGATACTATTAGCCTGCTTGAAATGTTTATATTTTTCTCTAGGTCCCCGTAACTTCCTACAACATCATGGAGTTAAAAGAAAACATATAGTATCTGTACAATCTCATTTTTAACAAGTACGATTGGGTTTCTTGATATGCTTCCATTTAAATTGTGTGTCCCTTCCCTCTCTTCTGAGACATGCCCTAGGCCAAAACTATGGTGTCAACAACAACAGAATTTGGAATCAATGTCCTATTGCAACAATTAAATATTCTAATTCAGATGTACCTGAGATGTTAACCTATTGAAAGAACACAACTTGCAAATTTGAGAATATGATAAATTCACTAGCATAATAAAATTTTGATTTTATTATCATTTTCAAAACAGAGTGAAGAGGTTTGAGAGTGAAGGAGGTATCCACCAATTATATTTGAGCCAAGAACCAAAATAAAGTGTTTGCATTTTCCATCAACAATTTATTGTGGATTGGGGACGAGGAGTCTCAGTTTCAAAACCCACCAAGTCCTTCAATTTCCTTCATAACATGGGTTTTAGCAGTAATTCTAACCCTGATCCCACCACCATATATCGACATCATTGTCGATACTAAACCTGTATGGAAAGATCTGTGTTCTTAAATGGCATAGTAAATTGATAATGTTTTAGTTGAACTTGAACTTGCCTCTCGAGTATTGAATATGAAGCATTGCTAATGAAAAAACAACAGAACATATGAGGATGTATCTTGTGTATGCATCCCAATCCCAAGAATTTGTAGCAAACATAGCAATCACAAAAAACTCAAAAACATAAAGACAATAAAATGAAATTTAAAAGAAAGTCAAAATCTTGATGAAGACATGGTTCATCGGTGAAGACCATTGCATATCAAGCCACTCATATGGAGGTATGCATAAGTGGTTTGACCAGATGCAAGTCCTGGGTCACTGATTTTGATAGAACAATCACCCCATGAGATGATAGTTTAACCTAGAATTAACCCATGTAATGCCAACTTAGCCAATAATTTCCTCATGTTTAAGTTAAATGGCACACCGCAAAAGGGCACTTTTGTGAAGCGGGTTGTTTGTGATGCCCGTCCCTCTTTTATGGGATATATACATTTTAAAATAAATCTTAACCTGTGTATAATACCTCATGAATTAATTTTACAAACTGTCTATTCAGAATGAGTGAGTTTTTGTCAATTGAAACATATATTATAGTTTATTTCCTTGTTGACATCATTATTGAAACATGTATTATAGTTTATTTCCTTGTTGACATCAATATTTGTATTTACCAATTTCCCATTTGAAATGAAAACTTGAAAGAAACATTATAATATAATTGAATTTGAAATAATTCAAATGCAATAAAATATATGTTAACATGTATATAATACCTCATATGAATTTAACAAAGGGTCTGTTTAGAATTAGTGAGAATTAGTGAAATGAAAACTTGAAAGAAACATTATAATATAATTGAATTTTAAATAATTCAAATGCAATAAAATATATGTTAACATGTATATAATACCTCATATGAATTGAACAAAGGGTCTATTTAGAATTAGTGAGAATTAGTGAGGAAGTTTTTTCAATTGAAACGTGCAGTACTATCTATTTCCTTGTTCCTTGCTGAAAGCAGTACTTGTAGTTACTAATCTCCCATCTGAAAAGAAAACTTGAAAAAAACATTATAATATAACTGAATTTGAAATAATTCAAATCCAATAATATATATCTTAATATATATAATACCTAACAAAAATTTAACAACCTATATATTTAGAATTAGTGATTTTTTGTCAATTGAAATATGTATTATAGCTTATCTACTTACTAAGGAAAGAGGCACAGTTGCTCGCCTGACAAAGTGAGGAAGCCGATCCAACCCTAAGGTCTGGATTCAATTTGTGTTCAACTAGTTAATTTGGAAAAAAAAACGATATAAATTCGTGGCGAATTTGCCCAGTCTTGAAAACTCGTAATGACTTCCTTTATTTGACCAAGAATCTCTATCATGCGTTCCTTCTTGCCTGCTCTTTCCACTACTCTATCTCGCCTGAACGAACGACTTTGATTTAGCTTATTTCTTTAATAGAGGGAAGGATAATAGCTTTCTGGATTTCTATTTCAAAAAACATTATAATATAATTGAATTTAAAATAATTCAAATCCAATAATATATATTTTAACTTATATAACATTTAATTTATTTTAATAAACATTATAATATAATTGAATTTAAAATAATTCAAATCCAATAATATATATTTTAACTTATATAACATTTAATTTATTTTAATAACTGGTTTTGATTTTGATGAATAACTTTTAAATGAAAATTCAAAATATCCACCACAACTAAATGTAAATTTTATTATTATTAAATTATTTTTATTTATATAATAATTAAAAAAACATTTTATTTAAATAAATAATATATTTAATTATATTTCAAATCGATAACAACAAAAATAATCCATTTGATCCTCAGATTCCAACACCGATCCCCACAAAACTTCAATTTTGTGTTGACGTAGCAATTGTTTATATACATTATTTATTTATACATGAAATTAATTATAACTAACTTATGCACACAAGTCTCAAAACATTTGGACAGTTGGATTGTAACGGGTAACAAATGTGAAACCATGTTTATTGTACAGTCTTCAAGATGGCTGGAATCCGAGACAAATATTCATCATTAACGAGGTCCGCCAAATATACTTAGGCCATTTGATTCTCAAATTCCAACATTGATCCCCACAAAACTTCAATTTTGTCCATGTCTGTTGACTTTGCAATTATTTAAATACATTATTTATTCATATATGAAATTAATTATAGCTAACTTATGCACACAAGTCTCAAAACATTTGAACAGTTGGATTGTAATGCGTAACAAATGTGAAACAAGGTTTATTGTATAGTCTTCTGTTGGAAAATCGTAATTACTCGCAGATCAGTACGCAATCTTCAGTCGACTTAGTACGCAACTTTCAGCCGACTTTGTCAGAGGCCATACAAGTCGAAATCTTGTCTGCCAGTCTGGCAAGGAGAAAACGTCTTCGATTAGGCAGCACAGTCCAGTCGAATTTATTTCAGAAGCTAAGTTATTAGGTAGCATTTATTACAGCCTTTAATGGCAGGTCAGTCGACCCATGCTGTAGCAATTTCCAAATTGCCTATAAATAGAAGAAGCATTTTGTAAATAAAAAACACACAGGTAGTAGACAGCAGAGGAACTCCGGGTGAGGAAGAATAGTTGAAGCTCAAGCTTCTGTACATGCAATTTAGTCGACGAGCTGAAGCTCTGTAGACCGATGAGTCTGGTCGGACAAGTCTGGACCGACCATTTTGTAACCGACAAGTTTGTAGTACTTTGTTATTTTAGCATAGTTAATATATAAAATAGTTTGTGGTTGAATGCATGATTAGTTGGCCGCATATATTTCCAGATTTACTTCTGTAAATGTCTTTTACAGTTACTGATAGGTAAAAGAACAAGAACCCATAAAAATCTCACTGCGTGAAAGTTCCAGGTTTTACGGCACATTGGTCGACTCAAGTCTTCCTACATATTTGGGCACATGTTTCTCATAAGTTATTTGGATTTGTAAATGTGTCTATTTTACTTCATTTTACTCACAGGTGAAAAGCATTTGTAATTTTTTAAGTCTTTAGACTAAGAAACATATTCTGCAGATTTCGACCAAAGTGAACCGACTAGAGTGAGTCGACTAGAGTGGTTGAAGAGCCGACTTGAGTGGTTGGTTGGTCAGCCGACTAAAGCAGCTGACTTGGTCGAAGCTCCGACTTGGTCGGAGTAAAAGTGGTCGAGGTAAAAATCAGTCGGACAAGTAAGTCGGAGTAATTTTGGTCGAGTGAAGGACCGACTAAAATTTATAAATTTGTCTAGTCGGACATAGACAAGTTTCACCCAATTGGTGAAAAAGAAAAGTGGTCGGCGTGAAAGGTAAATTTGAAATTTGAAATTTGACTGAGCCCTAAACCCAAGTTTAGTCGGCTCGATTTTGGCTATCTGGTATCAGAGCAAGGTTATATCAAAACAAGGTTTATATCAGCCCAAGATTTCAGGAAAGAAATCTTGTCTTAAAGAGTGGAATTTAATTTTCTAAGGAAAGTTAATTAAATTAAAAAAAATGGCTTCCACTTCTGGTTCATTGCAACCTCCAAGTTTTACAGGAAAAAATTATGAATATTGGTCTTTAACAATGAAGGCTTTATTCAGAGGACAAGATGTCTGGGAGATAGTCCAGCATGGTTATGCAGAACCAGCAGACATGAAAGCATATAACAATCTATCACAGGCTGAGAAAGATGTTTTGAGAGAACAGAGGAAGAAAGATGGAAAAGCTCTGTTTTTCATACACCAAGCTATGCATGAAAGCATACTCCCAAGAAGAGCAGCATCGACTAATGCCAAGCAAGCATGGGATGCATTGGAGACTGCCTATCAAGGTTTGACTAAGATAAAGACATCCAAGCTGCAGATTCTAAGAAAAGATTTTGAATCTCTATGCATGAAAGATTCAGAGGATGTAGACACATTCTACACCAGAGTTGTTGGGTTGATAAACAAACTGAAATCTCATGGAGAACCCGTATCAGACGAAAGGGTTGTTGAAAAAATTCTCAGAAGTCTTCCCCCAAGATTTGAAAGTCTGGTTGTGACCTTAGAAGAACACATAGACATGTCAACATTCAGCATTGATGAGCTGCAAGCTTCACTCATCAATCATGAACATAGAATCAGCAGATCACAGACATCATTGGAAGGTGCATTTGCAGCACAGGCATCCATAAGCCGTGGTAGAGGCAGGGGGAGAAACAACTTCAGAGGCAGAGGAAGAAGTTCTTCAAGAGGAGGACGAGGCAGAAGTCCTGCAAATGTCGGTGGCAGAGGAGATAACCAGAACCCAAGTCAGCCAAGTGTCCAGAGGTTTGATAAATCAAAAATTCAATGTCTTTACTATAAGAAGTTTGGTCATTATGCATATGAATGCAGGAAGAAGCAATATGACCAAGGAAGACAAAGCCCAAGTCAGTCGACCAGCACCAACATGTCGACAGGAGCAATGTTAATGGAATCGACATATCCACTTGAATGCAATGCTGTTCAAGAAATTCCACATGACATATGGTACTTAGATTCAAGATGCAGCAATCATATGACTGGTAATTTAGATCTGTTTTCCAGACTAGACACTTCAGTTAAAACTGATGTTACACTTGGAAACAATGTCCAAGTCACTATCTTAGGAAAATGCACTGTTGATATTCTAACCAAACAGGGGGAGACTAAGTATATCCCTGATATCTATCATGTCGAAGGTCTGAAACATAATCTGTTAAGCGTTGGACAGTTGTTACAAAAAGGCTACAGAGTCTACATGGAAGAT